>VZRF01004155.1:0-33388 GCA_013396875.1 Vireo altiloquus
ATAAATTTAAAATAATTAAAACATGTAGACATATTTGAATATCTCAGTATGAACTAACTGGTGCACACACAAAACAAATTACCAAATGTAACAGCTCAAAACCTAGACCACTTTATGAAGCATTTTAGTGTCACATATCAGCAGTTTTCGCTAAAATTAATTCAAGATGAAAATTTCTCTCCACTCTTGTCACAGACATCACAGATGCATTTCTACACACCAGCGCAGCCAGCATGCACCCCTTCACATACACAAGCAGGCTGAAGACAGGAACCCTCCTGTCCTGTGTGTCTGTTTAGGACTCCAGGGAGTGGGAGAGGAATGCTTTTGAAACTCCACTGGAGTGAGGCATCCTTGTCTACGACTTTGATCCTACAGACTAATTAGAAATTGTGCAGCTATGTAACATGGACAGAAAGATGCATTTCTTCTACGGCTGCTCATAAGACATTGACTTCAGCTCTAAAGTAACAGTACACATGGCTCACTACCTGATCTCAACCTCCTCCAACTTAGTCCTCCCTCCTGATGCATCCTGGTGTTTGTCTGCGTGTGCTTCCTTACTGTGGGATTCCCACAGATTTATCATATCCTTTTCCACTGTATTTCAAAGAGTCCTCAACTTTGTAATGTCTATGACTGAAAAAGAACTTGTTTTCATTTCAAGGCATCCACCCAATATTTGACTTTCAGTGAGAGCCATAGTGCCTTGAATTGGATATTCGGACTGCACACAGTATATGGAGACATGCTGTCATTTGCACAATAAAGTACTGTGGATACAACTCCTAAGACAAATTTCAAGGATTATTCGATGCTGTTCTGGTTGGAACCATTAAAGTGAAACCACTACTGTACCTGTGTGCTACTTTAACTGAGCAGAGATAGTCACAAGAAGAAGAAAATAAGAAATAAGTTCTTCAATGAAGAGACAAAAAAGAACACAGGGTCCCATCCCTTCCATGCTTGACATGCTCTCCTCCAACAAAGGGATACACAAAGCACTAAAGGTTTGTTTAAGTGAAATAGATGCACTGGTTTATTTTAAGTTGGGTTACAAAGAAATAAGGAACTCCTATATCTTCATGCTCATGTGGCCTGACTAAACTTAAGCCACTTTATACTCCTTCTACAAAACAGGCCAACTCAGTTCTGAGAGGCAGATAAACCCAGGGAGAGAAACAAAATATTTGGGGCTTCTGAAAAACTGTTTGTTAGATAAATGCAAGCATTCAGGAATTCATTACCATGCTGACATACCATTCCACAAAGAGAAAGCTGGCTGTCTTACTCCTAAACCTGCCATCAAGCTTCCTGTGCTTCTCTACCTTAGAAAGGATTCAACAAAACCCAAACTTACGACCAGTCACCAGGCTGAAATTAAACCTAAGTTACCCTATTCTGTGACAACTGCACTACAAGTACTGGAAGGGACTGTAAAGAAACCCGGACAAAGTGCCTCTACTAATATTATCTCACGGATTGTGGTTATGCTCAATAGCTAAACTCTGAGCAATGACATAAACATGACCACACATTTGGAAAGGTGTTTGAGGTTTGTTCAGGATGTATGCTGTGTTGTAATTTTGCAGATAGTTGGCTCTCCACATTCAAAGGCAAGAGCGTGACATGTGACCAAGTACAGCCTGGTTTTTCACAGAAGAGAAAAAGACTGACCTACCCAGCTCTCACCAAGCTCAAGTAATCAAAAGAAAATAATCCAATACGAATGCTCAAAGTAATGCTGGTGCTTAAAATAAAAAGGAAATTCTCCCAGACATTCATCTGGCAGCTTTTTTCACCTTCTTCCTAACCACCTCCTGAGACCTGAGGTTAGTGTGCAACCTCAGTCTCTAAATGACTGCAAAGTTGGTTTGACACTGAACAATGCATACCTGTGCACTGAGTCCTTTCCTGGTTTTGTTGCCTTTGGTTTGGTGGTTCTTTTTCTGAGGGTTTTTCCTACTGTTGTTCTCTACAACTTCCTGAATTTTCTCATAGTGTCTTAATTTTTGCAGCAAGAGCAGTTGCAATGTCCTCCAGTGTTTCAATGTGCCAAAAATTGTCAGTGGATGGGAACTCTGAAATCATCCTTTTATGATAGAGCTCTTTAGAAATTCATATGCCAGCCAGGAAAATAAGAGAGAAAAGAAGACCTGCAAATTCCCTCATCACTTAGACCTTGGGCTTTCCAAATAAAGAAGGAAACGTAAAGCCACTCCAAGAATATGCTCCAGTAAAAATTCTGCAGTGGAAATACAAGTGGTTTTTAAAATAATTGACTATAGAGTCTGAGAGCAGACCATAATAGCCCCTGTAGTGAGGCAAGGAAGCCTCATGTCAAGATTGTGACAGCAGCTACACAGTTAAATGCTCGTGCATTGAAGTCTCACCCTGGGTGATTATTTTTGGCAGAAGATTGGGCAGAGATTGTAAAATGTACATTTATTTTCCTTTAGCTCTTTTCTTACTTTCTCTGTAACACATCCTTTTTTATTCTCTTTCCTAATACAGACATGCTTTATATCATAGACTTGCATATACAGCAAATAGAATTATTATTCCTTACATTGACCTAACTTGCATGTTAAAAGCCACTTCACCAAAACCACTGGAAAGATACTCAGCAGTTCTTGATGTAACCACATGCCATAAAAGCTGAGGTTTTAGGGACATACAGCTCTGCTTGCATGAGGCACACTTGTCCTGGACCCTTCAACAGTAAAACAACCTCCTTCCTCCCAATAGAAATAAAAGGCCAGAAAAAGCCTGAAATAAAAACCCTGTCCTATGCCTTGGCATACAATTGTAAATAGAACTAAATTATGAAGCCTGCTTAGAAACTGATGTCCCAGTGAGTCTTCATATAAAAGTAAATATATACAAGTTCATCATTTATCCAGAGAGAGAAGTGCACTGCCCTAGCAAGAGCTTGCTGTAGCGGCCAACAACCTGTTTGCTTTTCCTCCTTTCCTGCCTGGAAGTTACATGATCTGTTACACTGAGAAGTACAAAGTGTCTTCTGATCCTTCTCTAAGGGTCAAGTTGTAGTCACTGTATCTGCACTGGGGGTACTATTGTAACTACAGCTCTCTGAAAAGTTCATCATGTCCTGATAGAGGTTTTTCTTTCCTAATATTCATAACAAAATTGCTTGCCACTTCTCCCATCATTGGTTGCATGCATGCTGCCACCTCCCAACTTCTCTCCTGTTCCTGCAGCTTCCCTCCTAACATCTCTCTTCTACTGTCACTTCATTTCTTTTGCTGTACTTCAGAACCAAAGCTGAAAGTGATAGAGCAGCACAAAGATTCCTTTCAAAACTTAGCCTGAGAACCACTTTCTAAGTGGGAGCTCGTAAGTCGGTCTTTCATAGTCCAAATATTTTCTTCTCTCTTTATCTCTGTCCCTTATCTCTCTGCTTAGACGAAGCATCCTCTCCAAATTACACTTTTTCCTGTAAGCAACCTTCACTGGAGCACTGCTTTCACCCACCTCTCAAAAATAGCCCCAAAGAAACCAAACCAGTAGCTAGAGAAGCAAAACGGTCCTAGGGTACAGCTGTTAGTTTCATGTTGAGCCCTTGTACAACAGCTGCCTGCATCAGAGCCTCGACAGCAGCAGCTTTTCTAAAACTACAGATCACCTATTTCTTGCAGTGAACAAAATTTACTTACAATCAATATCCATCAAGATTTATCTTCCAGCATGTCACCCACTTTATATATGTTTCATGCCAGCACTTTCACTCCCCATGCCTCCTTTTCCCCCTACTGTTCTGAAAAGAATGCTTTTCTGGTTTTAAATGTAAAAGGGAAGGGGCAATGAAATAAGTCTGAGTCTCTGGGTAGAGGAGGGGCTTTTCAAAATAAGGAGATGAGGGGGAAGAAAAATAAGTTCCTTACCCACTATGGTGACCCACAGCACCAGCTGTGGTAGCCGGTCCATGGCTCTGCGGGGCGCGGGCTGGTCCCTCCCGGGTGCGCTGCTGTGGAGGGGACGTGCCAGGCTCTTCCTGCGGGCTCCGCTTCAGCTCTAAGACCGGGCTCGGGCTCCTGCTGCCTTGGAGGAAAATTCCCACCTCCTGCTCGGGAAGGCTCGTATGGGTCCTAGAGCCACCCTCCCTTCCTTGCCTCCTCCTCCTCCCGTTTTGCATACCGCTTCTGCACGATCAGCAAATCCAAAAGGCAGTTGCTTCAGACATGAAGACATTCATCTATAAATTTTCAGGCATTAGTATTAACTAGGACAAGATGAATTCATAATCTTACTGGGCTGCTCCCCTTTCTCAGTCTTCCCTTGCAGCTGGCTCGATAACACACACGAGATCCATGCTGGACCGAACTCAGCTCTTACTTAAGATGATCCCCATGGCCTGGAAGTGTGTTCACTGACTGCCCTGAAAGAGAAGTTGGACCTGTTCACACAACCTAGATACCCACCTTTCTTCCCTTAACTTCACTTATAATCACTTCACTCCTGAGAAAGACAGCCTCTGTTGGAAGACACGCAGTGAGGATCCGTAGCACAGCAAAGTGTAGGTGCTCCACTTGTGAGCTTGGGCACTTGCTATCTAAACACTTTAATTTAAACTCCTTTTTCTTCTAGACCATTGGCATTTCAGTTACACTAGTTCACTCCACCTTCTGTTTCTTTGTAGGTGTGTCTCCTTCATGGGGAGTTTATTCTAAAATTGATATTCTTTTTATAATCAGAATGCATTCTTTATGACTAATTCTCCAAGTGGATACTCTTACCCTGGATTTGGGGTGCTTTAGTCCAAATTAACAGAATTTATTTGGCTGTTGTGAATTTAACAGGCAGTACCTGAGTCTTGAGCACAATACTATTCAAAATGTAGGAACTGGAGAGATTTGGAGCTGACATGAATTAAAGCCCTTATAGGTCTGGTAGGTCTGGCATTTTTAAGGTAAAAGTCTGCATTCCATGTTTAATTGTGGTTCACAGATTAGACTAAAAATTTAATTAATTTACTTAACCTTCTCTGAGTCTTCCACCAATATCTATGCAGCACTCAAGAGTAGACTTTATTTTTGTTTCTTAATCATGTATTTGGTTTTTGTTCAGCAACACATTGCTACTTTCAGCAGATTTACAGAGGTGTATCTATGCAGCATTCAAGGGTAGACTTTATTTTTGTTTCTTAATCATGTATTTGGTTTTTGTTCAGCAACACATTGCTACTTTCAGCAGATTTACAGAGGTGTATTTTGGAACGTAACCTGCATGATTTGGAAGTAAACATCATTCTAAGGCTTTCCTCTATGGCCACATCAATTACAAAAGTATGGTGGCAAGAAAAGACAGACATTATTAATTGCTTACTAGTTAAATTTATATAAAGTGTCTCCCAAGCAAAGTAATAGACCAAGACCAAAAATATAAAAAAGAAAAAAAGGTGCCAGGTTTCCATCTCTTCATAAATAAATTTCTTGGCTGAGGCTCTGGGATTGCAAAGCAGGTAATTTTTTACTCCCAATTGGTAAAAAGTAGAGGCACCTCAGGAAATTTCCAGACTTATCTAAAACCTCCCATGAATAGAAATGTAAATAATCTGTATCTGCAAGGAACTAGTAGCAGCAGCAGACACTGCTTCTGTTAATTCTCAATTTTAAAGAAATTTGTATTTTCCGTGGTTATGCAACAGGTTTTCATTTATTTTAGCAAAGACAGATTAATTCCGAGGTTCATTACAGAAATGTGAGGCATTCTGTAAAAAAGAGATAGATGCATGTGATGCTTTTAAGCAGAGGGTAGAAGCAGAAGATAAGGTGACTGATCTGTGACAAACTGCCTCATTAGACACTTTTAAGAGGTTGAGTCATGGCTAAGCAAAGTAGACTTTGGTCTACAGGAAGGTCCATAACTAATCCTCAACAAGATAATCCACATCTGTCAAGAAAAGGATTCATCCAGACCAGACAAAAACTGTTATTTTAGGGAATCAAAGATTTTAAAGATAAAGGACAAGATGCAGAGAAACAAATGTTTCACAATGAGAAACAGAAGAAGATATACAAAGTATGAAAACAATAGAAGTCAGAACAGTACCCAGAATTACAAGCAAGTGCCACTCACCAACAGTATGCAAGTCATGCAAGAACACACATAGAAAGAGAAAAAGCCCCACAACAACATGAGAATGGTAGCAGCACCACTAATCCAAAGGAAACCTCTGTAGAAGAAATTAGGAGCAATGGACAATGCTGCATCATCAGAATGGAACTGTCAGTCTGGAAGAAACTGGGACAATTACAGGCTTTTAAATTGGGCACTTATGCACTAGAGCACTGCCAGAATCTGGACACTAGCAATTGAAAAAACCCACTGGTCTTGAATAATGATACCATCTTTGGCTTAACAACACAGGAACAACCTGCTGGAGCCCAGGAGAGGGAAGCAGATGTGCTTATGCTTATACATTTGTCTGAGACCATCCACTACTGTAAACACTACACAGAAATCTAACCCATCTCAAAAATATTTGGAACAGGGTTGCAAGACAAGTTCCCACCGTGCTACCCAGAAAACGCCTCAGAACTGAAGGGAGATGAGGCACTTAGCTGCTAGGCAAGCAGAGCTTCAGCAGTGAAGGTCTAGTCAGTGCCAGAAAAAAAGGAGTTTTCACTTACATGTACACTCAGGGGACAAAAATTATAAACAGTGGGAAATATTTCTCATATAAAATAAGAAAGCATTAGAGTGGTGATTGATCCCAAATGCATTTCTACATGGGACACAAAGCAAGGCAAATGTTCAAGTAGCTCCAACACCACCTTTGAGAGATAGTGTTCCCTCTTAGACTGCATGGTGCATAGAAACATACAGCACATTTTTGATAGCATATCCAGTATAAAAGTCTGCATCACGACATTTTGATCTAAGAAAAATATGAGAAAAATGCAGTCAGAGATTTCATAAACCTTGCATGAGAAACAAGCTGTAGGGCAAAAGTGAAACAAAAATTCCTTTTGATGGAAGTAATACCCAGCAAAACAACGTGAATGGAGTGAGATGGTACAGACTGGGCACACTAAAGTGAAGGAGTACAGACTCATTTGAAACAAACACGAAACATGTAAAGAAATTTGTGCTCAGTCAGCTTGCCCTAGCATCCTGAGTACTGGTCTACCAAATTCTTTAACAGACATGGGATTTGACTACTACAAAAACATCTGGAAACCTGAAGACATTAACCAAAGATGTCTCAGTGACAGAGACAGTATCTAAGCACAAAACAAACTTGTTCTTGGATTCTTCTACTGAGAATATTGATAACTTTTTTAAAGTTATATAGTCAGACTTTGAGACTGATCATCTATCCATAAAACAAGTAAAGAAGATTTGGCTTTATTCCATAGCCATTAAAGCTTCACGTCTTCATGCATGGAAGAACTACACGAGCTAAAACTGATCATAAAACTTGATACAGCCTAAGGGACCTGGAAATTCCCAGCATAACCTTTCTCATAAGCAAAAAAGCTACAAAAGTATTTTGGTTTCAAATATATGCCATAAAAACTAAGCAAAATGTGATGATGGTTAGACACATGATCTCTGGAGTACTTTACAGAGGAACTATGAAGAAGATATATCCAGAACCAGATTTTATGTCTCTTGCACACACAAGCTCTTCAAGAAAAAATATCTATCTGGTGTCAGACAAAATGCGAACTTTGATGGCTACAGACATTGCTGAGGGCACGCCCCTACAGAAAGTGATTGAGGCCAGTGCCACATATAACACCAGTTGCTCCAAGTGGTGCATTGTTATGCATGTGTTGCCACTGTGCATAATAGGTAGAAGTCAGGCTTTACCCCTTAAAATTATAATAGATTAAAAAGGGTTAAATTTAATTAAGAGTGACTTCAAGTCAATGCAAATTAAATCCTCAGATATCAGACTGAAAAAAAGTTAAAAAGGACATGCAAAGAACCATTTACGGATTTAAAATCTAAAGATAGGACCAATGGTATTTTACACCAGCCTCAGATAAACAGCAGCTTTGAGGAAATTGTTGTTATGGTTGTTGAGCAGGACAGAAGGAGAGGTAAAGATCTAGGTGGTGGAAGGAGGGAAAAAATCATGATGCCCCAGAGCAAAGGCTGCGTACATTTTTCACTGCTGCTGGGAAAAAACAAACTTGTGTCCTCGACTATCAAATTCATTCCTATGTAGGAGAAAATCTAAGAAGTCATTTGGCCACGACAGCATCATCCTTGCTGCTTTTTAGAATACCTGTGCTAGTAATGTCTGACAACAAGACACCTTTAATGAACATGAGATTTAGCAGTTTGCAGCAAAGTACGTACAAGGCATGCCACTATAAGTCCCTGTTATTTCCAGTACAACAGGTCAGTACAAAGCAGTGTCAAAATAATAAAGCACCTACTAATGGAAAATGATAGAGGCCATATTCAGCCCTGTTAAATCAGAGCACGGCACCAGCAAAGCATGGCTTGTCATTTGCTGACATTTCATTCAACGGAAAATTGAAAACAAGAGTGCCTGTGCCACTAGGAATGGATGTCAAGAGCCCTTGGGGACTCACAGCTATCTAAGGAGACAGATGAAGAAAAACAGCAGTACAAAAATGACTTGGAGTGCTTGAAGCCCATGCCATTTGCCCAAGACAGAAAACTCATACCTGTGAAAGCAAAACAGGTAAAACAGAATGGATGCCAAGACAGTTCAAAAGTTAAAGGAGTATGTCACAGAAGGAAGGCCACCCCGTGAGTCAGCTGCTGTGTAACATTCCCAGGAAACTGTGTTTTCTGAAGAGCCTGCTACACACATTTAGGATTACTGACGCTATCCAGCAACATATATGACCACTGAACTTACTAAAAGCCTCTGGATTCAAAAGCATTCTTCTTTCAATAGCACCTCAAGCTCATAGACACCTGAATGACTCACAGCTTCTTACTAAGATCCTGAGTTTAAATCACAAGTCATCCCCCACAGCAATGGCTAGACCATCTGCTCTTGCAGCGACATCACAGGAAGGTACTTAGTGTTTCCTATAAGGGCCTGATGCAACCTAGTAGAGAAACCAGGTATGAGAGATAGCTGGATCTCAGTAAAGTACCACAGCCCAGACACAGAGCAGCTCTTCATTGATCTCTAAGGGGATTCAACGAGTGGCAAGGGAATAAATATGCAACCTTTTCTTAAACTAGGACACCACTCGATCTGGCGTATTCATTACCTGCCTTATTTTTTTTTTTTTTTAAGAAACAGTCAAGACGTACTGTAAAAACATTTAAATAAGAAAATAGTGACTATGCAACGACTATAAACAACACTGGCATTTTAATAGCAACATTAGTCGAGTTGATTGATGGTGTGGATTAGACAGGTTAAATGAGTTCAAAGAGAATGTGTGTTGCATTTTTATTCTCTATAACATAGTCACAAAATTTTATTCAAATTACAAGTCAGTCTTTTCTGTAACCAGTCATATTACTGTTCAAGTAATACATTTTTGACAGTTTCAGATGATGTGGTGCCATCACCCTCCTAAGTAAATAATTTATTAGTGTTTCACACATATTTCCAACATTCCAGCATGCTTATCTATTTCTCCAGCTTTGGATACTCTTGAATTGATTCCATATGTTACTATTTATGCATGTAAGTGAATCATAGAATACTGGAAGGGACGTCAAGGATCACCTGGTCCAAACTTTACTGAGAAATGCACTATCTAGACAAGACAGCCCAATACCCTGTCCAGACAAGTCTAAAAAGTGTCCAATGTTGGGGAATACACCACTTTCCTGGGGAGATTATTCCAATGGCTGATTGTTCCTGTGAAACATTTTCCTCTAATGTCTAATAAGACTCTCCCCTGGAGTAACTTGTACCAATTACCCCTCATCTTCTCTATGACGCCTTGTAAGAGAGTCTCTCTTGTAAAAAGAGAGTCTTCCTTTAGCCACCCTTGAAATGCTGGAACATGGTGATAAGGTCTCCCCTAAACCTTCTTTTTTCAAGGCTGAACAAACCCATCTTTCTCAGCTTTTCCTCACACAGCAGGCTTCTCAGTCCCTTGATAATCTTTCTCAACCTTCTCTGGACCCTCTCCAGCCTGTCCACATCTTTTTTGCATGGTAGGGACCAAAAATGAGCACAGTATTCCATGTGTGGCCTGCAAGACCCATTTAATGTCTTATTAAATCCTATGGGTTTAATTTCGATACATTCCTTTAGGTCTAACAATATTTAAAAGATTCAGCTGCTATACTGCAAAGCCCACAAAATTCTGCATTACAAGCGAATAGCACTGAAGAAGTCCAAGCAGTTGATCAAATCTTCATCAGTTCAGGCTTTCTCAGTGAGAATATCAATAGCAAAGTATCAGAAGTAATACAGACATACAGTAGCTGTGCCCGAATTCAGAATGCCATGGAAGACTGAGATGTACAAGCTCAACCTGGAGGCAGAAAACAAAGTGTTTGCTCTCTCCCCCTTTCGATTATGAGACCACTTGTTTGTCTGCCTCTCCTGGTTGAAAAATACAACTATGAGCGTGACTGACATTTAGACATTGGAGTCCAAGGAAAATCTCTTCTCGTTTGCACCTGATGACGGGGGACCAAAAAACAAAAAGGGACTTCCAAAAGATTGCAGGAAAAAGGACAGGAAGAGAGAAAGGATTTTATAAACTTGCTGTTCTGAACTGGTCATGTGGTTAAGTGGCATGTAATTGTGCACTGTTTTAAGGAATCAAGACCAACATTTTCTTGAAGAATCACTATTAATTTCTGCCATGTCTGAATTCCTCCAGGTGTCCTTCTGGTCTATCATTTCTGGGCTAAGAGGAGGTAACTAGCTGCTTCCTTCTTAGGTGTGTGGCTCAATATTTGTAGTTGAGTCATTAGCACTCAATCTGCTGCATCATCATCATCCTGTGCACAGTTGTGCCAAGAGACAGATGTGGCAGATGATCAGTATTCACAGTTTGCTTTGCAGAGGATCAACACAAAGCCCAGCAGAAAGCAGTGAGGACAAGGATTAGTTATGCCCTTGCCTGCTCCTTGTCACTCCTACCTCTTGAGCTCGAGCAACATGTCTAACAGTGATGCCTGCCTGTTACTAACTGAGACTTTCAAGGGGGCCGTTCAGGTGACTCTTGGAGACCTCTAGAACACCCTGCTTCAAACAAGATCCTTCAGCAGCTCTGGTAATATACACAAAAATCTCTCAGCCCTTACAAGCTTTTTCCTCTAGAGGCTGTTAATGCATCTATTACTATATTAAGCATCCATCATAACAACAGTTTCTACTCAGGCTGCTCATTAGACACCTCCTAATGATATCATAAACCTAGTCTCTGCATAGGCAGAAATTTATTATCTGTACAGATTCCTTCAAAAGCTTTTCTTTTCTCCCTTGTTTCTTTTTCTCCTCATTCCACCAAAGAGAAGAAATATTCATAGTCCTCAAGAACTTTGGTGTTTATATATGGGGGAGGAAAGTGCTTATTTTTCTTTCTTAGAAGAAATAGAAACTTGAAGCACAAAGGTATGAACAAGCAAGTCTTAAAGGCATTTAGATACCTAGGTAGGCAGATACAAAACTGGTCCCATTAGTATCAACAGGATTTAGGCCTTAGGAAAGGCAAGCACTGAAAATGGTCCCTTCAGATATTGCTATTGTCAGTTAATGGAAGTACTCCTAGATTTCTTCCAACTTCTGCCAGAGCTTGAACTGAAGGGTGTTGGATTGATAGCCTGGGAGACACTAGCTCTGGAAATCCTGAAAAGGATTTACCCTCCTAGACATACTTGAACAATACTAGCATCTTACAAGGTCATCTTTTGTGACATTTGTGACAATAAGGCACAGCTTTTAAGAGTGACCAGGAGTCTCCAGGCCCATCCAACCACTGGCCTCTCTCTCTGCCTACTCTGTAAATCTGTTGTCTTTTGTATCATATTGAGTTGTTACTGTGGTTTTTAATCAGTCATAGATATGTTTTATACTTTCCATTCTAAATGTAAGGCACAGTTCTGCAACCTGAAATTCAATACATACGTTTAGGGGTGAGGAATAAACTCCTACCTAGCCACGCCGTTACACGACATGTCCAGTTCATCTTCTGGTTCAGGGAAAAGGATAGAAAAATGTGCATCTTTTTGCACTGAGCAGACATCAGATATCAACAGATTTCAATCAGTCCACAAGTCAGTTCAAAGCCATCTTCTACACTAATACTTTAAGTTATTTGCGTTACTCTGAGGGACATAGAACTACAGAGAATACATCTCATCTCTTACAGAATTTCCATAAGAGAGTATTCTAGACACAGGCCATTTTTGCAGCTGTGAGTGCAGCTTTACACTTGATTCTGGCAAGGTCGCCTTTAAAACAACTGATTTTTTAGTGTACACTCACTTGCTTCTTGTAGCACTGAGTCACTTTTTGGTTCCTAAAGCATTTGCTCTAACTACAACAATCACATGGGGGCTTAGAAGGATTGTAGAGGTTCCTAGTGAGCTTCACAGCTTGGTATGGTCAGGAAAAAGTTCTCATCTACACCGAGAATTAATCCCCTGTTGAAATGATCTTGCTGCCTGTGGTCTTGGCTTTATGAGGCCTCCTTGGGCCCAGCTAAATATGTAGGCTATGTAAGCAGGTAAACAACAATGAATAAAATGCATTTGCAGTCCTGGAAGGTTGGTTTCTCTTTTAGCGTTTCTGACAGAAACACTAGATCTCAAAATATCACTGAGAAAGGTTAATCCAAATACCATGAACACGGTGGTTAATCCAAATACATGAACAAGCATCATAATCATCACAAATGCAATCATAATGATCTACACATAGCCTTTGATGAGCCCATTCCAACACAGTGGCACCTGCAACCCTGAATAGGATTCAAAAAGCAAATTAGACAGAATATTTCTGGTTAAAAGTGTGAAGACTTTTAAGAACTGCAGAAAGAGTCAACAGAGACAAGTCCCTGTTTTGAATACTGTGCTATCCCAGTGTAAAAGTGCATATAGAGAAACAGATTAAAGAAATTTTCCACAGAATAAAATGATATAGTGCAGCATGATAAATTCAAGCTAAGGAAGGCATCCAAAAGCAATAGTAGCTTACATCATTCCATCTGTCCATGTTCTATGCAGTACACAGGTAGGCTGAAACACTTTGGTTTATAGAGGTGCAAGCAGCAAAGCCATCACCAAGCAATGCTGCAACAAATCAGGGAGGTGGGGGGGAGGAGAGAAAGGGGCAAAAAAATTTATGCTACATAAACAAAGGCCTTGTCATTTATGCCTCCACTACACTAAGTTGCACTGGAATTCTGCTGGTTGGTTGTTACAGAGCTGTCAATATTTCATCAACATTACACTGAACTTTGCAGAAATTCAGTCTGATGTACAATAGATGTTTTCATGGTTACTGAGGACACTGTTTTTCCCTTTGATGAGGAGCAACTTTATAGCAGTACTCTCTGTATACATAGCTAGTAAAGCTACAGGCTATATCACGAGTCCATGCTAAATACGTTGTCAAGAAAGAGCAAGATACTCTATTTCAGGACCGAAATTCTACAACTTCTCTCATTTGATCCTTACTTCACTGTTGTCAAAGCTCTCTCAAAGCTTCGTGCTCTGTTAGAGATCTCTTCATGGCCCTGTTATTCTGATGGGAACAAACAATCCTATGCGAGCATATATTCCCTTTGGATTCCAATTCTTGAGTTCAAGTCTGCATAGCACAATATAGCTTTCTTGAAAACAAAAACAGATATTGAAATGCAGTATAAACTACTGACAGTTGACAGTTGTCACTATTTATACACATAAATCATACAGTGGTAAGTTTCAGGGACCTACTTTCTTCTCCATGGTTACTCTCTTCTGCAGCAATTTGTCAGAAGCTAATTACCATCATCCTTTAAGTGGGCTCCAAACACTGACCCTGTTGTCCTCCATTGTAGGCCTCCATTTTTCCGAGATAATGACATATCTCTCCTAAACCAGAGAAGAAACCTCTGGAAATACATGGAAAATCAGCTATTAGTGTAGATTATTATAATATATTCTTAAGGTAAATTATTAGAGCAACCTGTCATCTCTCCTGAATTACAAGAGACACCAGTAACTACTCTTAGATTTCAAAAGCTTGGTGAACATAATGACATACATTTGTATTTTACATGCTTATTTTACCAAAATTAGATTCTCAGGCTCATTAAATAAATTCCAGAATTTTCTATCACACCAGGAAAAGAGTTTAGTGTCAAAAAGAAAACGTAGCTGGCCATAAGGCCAACTTCTGTTACAGCGTCTGTTTTTTCATAATTTTCTATTCAACTTCATTTTCAGATATATTGAAGAAAATGAGTGCTAAGACTGGTTTGTACTTTGCACAGAATAATCAGCCAGAGTCTTTCCCAAAAACTGTGAATATAAAGCAAGAAATCATTTGGCCAAGCATCAAATACTCAACAGGTCTTTCTCCTCAAAGAGCAGGATGCCTTGCATAAGAAATTCTTTGGCACAGATTCTGGCTATAGCAAACAAAAACTATATTCCAAATTTGCATAACCCTGATTTTATAATAGGGTTAATGCGTGTTCTCTTTTGAGGACCATAAACCACCACCCCACTGCCTCCTTGGAATTGTCTCACAAAGCAAAGCCTGCTCCAACTCCAGCTTTTAAAAAGCAAGCTTCTGCATACTCACAGCGACTACAGGGGCGTGCATTGCAAGTGAGGTTACACTGAATTTGGGTGTGCGGTAATAATACTCATTAAAGGTGACCATCTGATTAGTGGGAAGCAACAGACCATCATTCATGCAGAGGAACCACAAACAACAGCTTTACCTCAAAATACTGTCTGGTGCAGGTAGCCAGGTGAGGAAGCATGCATATTAATAAGCAAGTAGTGTCTTCTACATCCTCAAATGCTAGGAAAAACAACTGTGGTTGCAAAATGTCTTCAGAAACTCTATTTATCTGATACTTGCTCTGAGTGCTATAATACCCTGGGTTAATTGTTTCCCCAAACACTTGCAATTGTATCTTCTCCACCATTCCAATGCAAAAGGCCATGCACCCAAACCCTGTAACTCCTTGATGACCCTGTCACGTGCAGATGGCAGTGGTTTGGATACTGTGTAGGTACCAAAGTGGCAGGAAAGCTCCTGTCATATTTTCAGTCTGTCATAATTTTCCAACAAAGAGTAAAACTTATTCTTAAGAAAATATTTTGGGGGTTGAGGTTTTTTATTAGGAATGCAAAGTTTATAAGTATTGTTTTTAAGTGAGAAGGGTGATCTGGTCATTTATTTCTTGGTCCTTTTCCACCTAATACTCAAAATTACAACCACATGTTCTGAATGTTTAACATTAGACAGACGGTTCTACTTTAGTTGTACCCAACTAAGTATTATGCAGTAACTAATAAAAAAAAATACTGGTCAGGTTTTTTTACTTCTCCACTGTCTTCAGCTTTCTCTTAATTTCTCATTGTTGAACAAGAAGAATACAATACCTTCCCCAAATCATTAAGCTCACTGTTCAAGAAATGCTTATCAGTAGTAGGAATCTAGGTTGTTTATTCACTCAAATCCAAGATAAACCATTTGTAGCAGTTCTGATGAGTACCATTAATCTCTGCAAATAAACTAATTTTATTTCTACATACTTTTGCATTCAGAAGAAAAGAAATGCCAAAATTCTGTCAGGAATGTCCTACTTTTTATTTTTTCCTGTGCCAAGAAGTAGTGGCTATCTCCCTGGAAAATCTGGTCCTACGATCAGGTCAGTCAACTTTACATCAAAGAGAATCACCTCTGACAGATTTGTTTCCAATACCTCTGCGTACTAACAGGCCAGCAGCATCTGAGACAAATTTCTTGGCAAGTATTGTTTCTCTTGCAACTGGATTCTCAGGTGTAACAAGTCCACAAATGCACCCTTCTTGCATACCAGGCCTTTTTCCATTGCTACAGCATTCAGAGGCAGCTATCTGCATTTTCCCAGACTGCAGAAATATCTGGGTTTGGTGCACAGGACTAGTGATCTGGAGGGGATGACTACAGCTCTGAGGTTCCACTCTATTGCCAAGATTCTCCAGACATCACTGAGGGACAAACCAGAGCACCAACATAGTCCCAAAAGTTAGTAGGGTGCAGTAATATAGAAATACCCAGGATGGTGTTTCTAAGGGTGGATCATATTGAATAATCTTTGTTTGAAAGATTATTAAATCTCTCCACTTCTCACCATCAAAGAAAACGTTGGTGCTGGAGAGCAGTGAACTTAAGCATTTTTGTTTTATGAAAAATAAAACATTTTGTACAACTATTTCCAAAAGCATTTGCTCTGATTTTAGGCCTTTCTTAAGTCTGTGTATGCTTTATGTTATCTTCTGTAATAACCACAGAACCTCTGAGGAGGCAACAGCTTCTGTCCTCATTATAGCAGTATCAGAGAAACAATGAGAGAAACAAAGCCAAATACTATGTAGCCTGGTTGTCACAACAATCCTGTGGGAAACAGAGTCACACTTTCAAAGGCAAATGCAGGATCTGAACTTGGGTCTCCAATATTGCAAACAGGAGAGGCAATAGTACCATCTCCAGCACCTGTTTCTTCCCCCAGACTGCCTGACTTAACATACTATTTTTATGACTTGTCCAACCTTTGTTTTTTAATCTTTCTTTATAGACTAAAGACAATCAGGGAGCTAAGCTGCTATTTATGGAAACCTAAGACATATTCCCTGTTGAATAAAATCCTTGCTAAAATATAAAAATCACTCTAGCTAATGAAAAGCAAGGAAATTAACTCTAGCCAATTAAAAAAGAATGGGAGTGGGAAACAGGCCTGAGAAGGAACATGGAAAGCTTTCATCATTCAGTATATTATTAATCAGTATAATTAAAAAGTAGTTAACATTCTAGTGCCCAGTTTTGTATGCTTTTGTTAGTCCAGAGAAAGTAAAACATGATAGTGCAGATACTATCAAGAAATTAAAAAGAAAAAAGCTTTTAATTTTTTCACATCAGGCATACAGTGTTCTTTTCAAGGGGGGTAAAGACACTGTGAAAGGGTTTGTCTTAGACCCAATCAATATGGCTGGGAAGGGTCCCTTGAAAACATCTCCCTTCTCCCCTCCAGATTCCTCCTGGAAAGTTCAGGGCAGAGAGAAGTGTGCTTCTGCCTCGGTTTCACAAAAAATTTTTTCACTTTTAATTGCACTCAAAATAGGCACCCAAAAAATATAGTAGCATAATGGAAAGGACTGGGGAAATCTCTCTAGAGAGGCTTAATCTGTTTTCTCATGCCTCAGATTTGTAAACACACCTGTTTGCAAAGACAGCTACACCGACAGCTTTAACTTCATGACAAACAGGAGCTGGAGCCTGTAACCTTTCCTGATACCCACAGTGAAATCCCCAGAACACAGAATTAAGTTTAGGACCATTTCTTTTAATGAAGTTCTGCACATTAAACAAAGGGTGAGCCGCTAGAATCATCTAACACTACCCTGAAATTATGTATGATAACAATCTCAAAGACAAATCTGGAAAAGGAGACTGTAGTCAGTATAGGTGATGAAGGATGTAACAGATCACTTCAGCATCAATAGGCACTGAAAAATACACTAGAAACACAAAACAGTTTTCCATCTTTGTGGACTTAAAATGCATCATTTTACAGATGTGAAAAACATTACCAATCCTACAGCAGTTTTCCTAAATTTTTTCTTCATTTCAAATCACATTTGAAGCCAAGACCTCAGTTATGGCTCTGAGACCTGAGTTTGGGCTCACATAAGCATGTTCAAAAATGAAGGTCCTGAATCCATGGGAAGGGGCCCAGAAACCTACAGCATGGAAATATACATGGGTCACATGCACTGGAGGCTTTAGAGTTTCCCAAGTCAGACCTTGTTGATTTGTCTGAGGAACTGAGAAAGGACTTGTGGCCACCGAAAGTCCAGACTCCCTAGCAGCCTGTCATGAAACCCAGCAGAGCAGTGTAGGCTCCACACAAACACTGCTGAAATCAGCCACCCAAGAAAGGAGCTTGAGGTGATACAGCAGCACTACATCCATCACCCCTGAGGCACAAGAATCACAGCCATGGGTGCTGTGTGTGCTGCTGGCAGGCCAACAAACACAGCAGAAGCAGTCCCAGCTGGCAGAGTTCTGGGGATGGCAGGAGGGAACACTGCTGGGGTCAAAGGGCTGTAAGATTATGCTGTGCACTGTATACAAGAGGCTGTGTAAGCCTCTGGAAACAGATGGACTTTCCAGATACCTCATGCACCTCCAGACAGGCCTCCCTCTGCCAAGTGCAGGTCTAGAGCCAGTGCCAGGTTTGGGGAAAAAGAAGTAAGACAAAATAGCACCGTTCTGAGACAAGTAGCTACCAGAGCCCTGACTGACTGCAAACTCCATATTAAGGCCATGTACAGAAGAGAACTATAAAGCTCAGGCACTTGAATCAACCTCTGTGATCCAGGTTTGAAGATTTGACTTTATTGTCCCTGCAACTTTAGGTATCTCTTTCCTTTAAATGTGCTTTACAGAGGTGAGGACACCTGCAGGTGAAAAGCGTAGGACAAGCATCATCATTCAAAATAAGCAGGAGCTAAGCAGAAAATTTAATCAATCATTCTAAATAACCCTCCCACCTTTTTCATTTAACGCATACTTTTTCCAGTGACTTCTGCTGTAGGGTAGCATTCACACGTGAAGTGTGCAATCGAGAGCTCAGAAGAGACAAATGAAATCACCTACTTAACTTTGTGCCAATTACATGAAAATGTAGTTTTCAAAAATACATGTCCTCATATAAGGTATGTCCAGATTGTCCAACACCATTATAGAATGATTTTCTTCATGGAGCTTTACAGTTTTTAAAAAGTCTGTTAAATTGCAAAGAATTTGTGCAAATTTGTTGTTGCTATCCCACAGGTTCTCCTTTTACTTTAAATTTGTCTCTAAAGCAGAAATTATGCTGATTCAGTTACCTCATTGCTCTGAAAAAAAACTTAATGGAGCTTTAACAAGATATGGACATGGTTTCTCAAGCAAATAAATTCTCCTTTTTCACCTTAGTATCAGTCTGCATTAAGTGGTAGCTCCAAAAATGCGTCATTTAAGTTATTAACATATTTGCACAACAAATCTCTCAGGGGAATGCTTTGCAGAAAGTCTGTGCTCCAGGCACACACAGACAGTTTTTTGGAGGATTCAGAGGCTATGGATGTTCAACACCAAACTAAGTTGGTGAGCTGAAAACAATGTTTCTACCTGAGGACACTTTTTTCAGCCACAGGTATCTTCGACACAATTGTAAATCCCTACTGACAAAAGCAGTCCTAATGAAATCAGATGCTTTCATTGGAACAATTGTAGGGAATTAGGACTTAAAATCTCTTCAGTTTAAAATCTATTGTTATCTTCAGGACAACTATTAATACTGGCCAATACATTCACTTGGTGAAACTCAAAAATCAATACAACCTTACTGCTAACATTTAAAAATGCAGTTAACCACAATAATCAAAGTGAGATACAAACTATCCTTCTTTCTTCCAAAAAAAATGTCCATTCAATTTTGAAATTGTGGCACTCTTTCTGTTTTCTTAGTAAACATTTATGACCAGGTCTAATTAATTTTTAACATTATGCTTGTGTCAACATTTTTATAAAGATGTATCAAAAAAGAAAGTTCCTACCACTCAAGTAAAACAAACAAAGAAAGAAAAATCTATATAAAATATACAAAATTTAAGGCTTCCTACAGGCTACCAACTTCCAGTGTCAACTATAGCTAAAGCAGTTAAAAAAACCAATTCTCTGATACAATACAGAGTGGTGAGCACAGCGCTGCTATATCAATACCAGAAACCAGACAAAGTTCAAAATACATACAATACAAGAGGGACTTCCACTAAATTATATTCCAGTAGCAGGTGTGTCTGTAGAAGAGGGTGAAACACCAGACAGCTCGATAGCTTGCAGACATCAAATAAAGCACACCACACAAATTGAGCAAATACAATAACCAGTCCTCAAAAAACCCAAACCTCTTAAGGGTGTTTCAGCAATGGCCTGCAGAAAGTTGCTCTTAAACTCTGATATTTCCCCTGTGTTCAGTAATACCAGTTTCTGAATTGGAAATGCTTTAGGCAGTACAAAGTGAAGTTCAACTCAGAGCAATGGGCACATTCAGGCACCACAGTTTGACATTTGTCCCCAAGGCATATGGCAAACTGGTGTCCAGAACACAAATAAATTAAGCCTTCCATCTTCTAAGCTGCTGCACAGTCTAACCTGTTGATATTTACCCTTGGATGCCCATAATCGAACAATCAATCATGGGATGCTCATCTAAAGCACAGATTTTTCAGACAGCTACTTTTTAAGCTTCTTCTCATTCTAACTACTGCATCTTCTACACAGTTTAAATACAGGGTAGCTCTGTGGACCTTTGGGGGAAAAAAAACTCTGACAAAAGTACTTGTTATATTCAGCAGAGATTTGCCATGAGGAGTGCAAATGTGCTTCCAGGAAGGAAAATTCTCCCACCCCTACATTCAATGAAGAAGAATTTTTCTATCTCTGACTTGTTTATCATTTTGAGACTAAAACAGTAAGTTCTATGTGTTTCTGCTGCAGTACAGGCTAAAACCAATATATTATCTTGTACACTAAGTATCATGCCTGGTTTAACAGTGGAGCTGCATACATTAAAAAAAGACTAAAGCTAATATGAAAGACTCCCTAAAATTTTGGCCCTAAAAAAGAGTTCTCCCTTTTAGTGTTCTCCCTAAAAAAGTATATCTAAGCTGATGCTGTGCTCAATTAGCTTGTTACCTGAAAGGCTGTGTATGCTGTTATTTTAGCTCTGGATCATAAAAGACTGTCTCTTAAACTTAAAAGAGTTTAAAATGTCAACTCTTTCTAGCAAATATAAAAATATTATTTCTTTTATATACTCATTTAAAAGTTAGTCATTAGCAAGGTTTAAAATTAACCAGTTACTACACACTGCAGTTAAAATTGTCTTCAGAGAAGCACATTCTCATTGGCACACGTATGACTTCACCCTTTAGAAGCCATTTCTGCTATTTGTACAAATCCCTAGAGGCATCTTCATGACAAATAGGAGTGAGCAGTGACATTTCTCAGTGGTTTTATTCAATTGTAAGTAATGGAGCTTTCTTCAAATATGGGGTTTATTTAATACTGGCTATATCAATTATTTAATCCTTCATGGAGATCTTTAACCCATTAAATAAGAGACCAAACCACACATAAATTACAATTTTTTTTCATTCAGACACAACAGTTTCCTTTATTTTCTTGGCAACTAAACAATATTAGGAAACTGAAATGTGAAAAATTTAAAAACTTAAGCAAGCCTCAGCTCACACTACATACTGATCCTCTTTTTGTCCATATAGACATCCTCTGCTAAAACCGATTAAGCTAAAATCAGTCTTGAAAACACAAAAAGAATCACAGTTGAGCTTAGTGAATTAGAAGGAAATCATAGCATCTAATGACCTCCAGAAAATCACATTAAACAAGAATTAAAATGATATGACCTCTATGAAACTTTGTGAGAGATCTTTTTTATCGTGGAATATTTCTGATGATCACATTACAGAGATGTTGATTCTAAAGTCAATGTTTGTATCACAGATTTTAGCTTTTAGTATATACATTATTTTAAGAAGATTAGCGTTTGATGCAGTTGTCCAATTGCATGCAACCAAAGTAATTAAGGCAGGAATGCTTTCCAAATTTCATCCAATGCTACCAGTTACAAAGTTAAGCTTGACAGCCAGTGGTGAGAAGTTTGAAACAGCCGTGCATTAGACAAGACAGGCCATGCTTCTGGAATTGGAGGCACAAATTTCTCTCTCAGCCCAAACATGGCCTCAGTGCCAGCAGAGGCAGATTCTTCTCCCGTTTGTGAGCTGAAGAGGGAGTGCACTGAAGTACATGACCACTTCACTGACACAAGAGGTCCAAGGCAGGAAGCAGACAGTTGAAAGCACATCATTGCAATCAGTGGACCATTTTCTACACAGATGTAGAAACAGCTATTCTCTTGATTCCTTTCCCTGAGATTAATATATCCAGAAAATATGAAAGAGAATGGTTTTCACTCTCCCTTCCACTATTCCGCATTTCCTGTGTTGTTGGAATCATATCTCGTAAAGAGCAATTCTTTAACTGTCCTTCAATCACACAAGCACCCACAAGCATCACTTGCTTATTCTCGAGAGCAAGAGGCTCAGTGAATGAAAAAGAATAGACAGGCTGTCAAGGTAAACCTTTAGCACCTAATCCAAGCTGTAACAAGAGCTGACAGAGAAGTTGGAGCCAGCAGCTGATGTGTAGAGCTGTGCCTTCCACATGCTGTGTCATTTCTCACTATCTTGGTTTGAGAAATAAGCCCAAACTGGATGTTGATGAGCGTGTAAATTAGCAAAGCTAGTAGAGAGCTACTCTTCCTGATGTTTTCTTTTTTGCAGAATACCATCCCATTTTGTCTTGTTTTCCCTACCACACAAGCAAAAACATCTGTGAGAAAGCTTGCTCATAATAAATGTTTTTAAAACAAGTTATCAGGATCAATAATGCCAGTCTTTGAATCTAATGAGAGAGAGCTTCTCAGCCTAAATTGAGATGGATGGTCACACACTGCCTCTTATATACTTAAAATGACTAACTTTGCCTGATCAGCTTTTGCTATAAGCATCAATGGAAGCTAGACCTGGTTTATTGCTGGACTTCTTGCGCAGAAATAGCCACATGGCAGCTGATGGGAGGAAAAGGTGCATGTCCTGAATTCATTGCCATAGGAGTATGGCCTAGACAGGACCAAAAAGCCAGTGAATTGATGGATTCTGATAACCTGGAGGGTCCTCCTTGTGTCCCGGAAGTACAAAAATGCTCAGGCATGCAATTTGTCCATCATCCTGGAATGCACACAGCCACCTCAATGCCAGCAGCATCTCAGCCAAGGCTGGCACAGCCTCATGTTCTCAATTAGTTTACACCAGCAGTGTTAGAGATGAATTTACTAAGCTGTTTGTCCACAAGCAGCTCAAGTCCTAGATGTGTACCAAGAGACAGAAGTGTAGATAAGCTTAAATACAGGTGCCAGCTCTCTGTAGGGATTGAACCAAATTACCTTTTTGCCACCTTCTGGATGACAATAGTGGCTAAGGAAGTATTGCTTTCTTTTTTATTTTCCTCCCTAATTTTATGGTGCTTAAACTGATCTGTCATTTTCCAGTGAGATCTGAAGCCATGGCTGCATATTTTTCTGCACTCAAACATAGGTATGCCAAATATTTAGGGGATAGAGCACCATAAAGTCACCCCAAGACATAGCTAGATACCTTAAGAAGCTGAGGAAGACTATAGGTAAATATAAACCTCATTGTCAGTTAAAGGTTTCTGTCCCTGTTCTCATCAGAATTTTATCCTCTTATCACAGACGGAAAACAAGACTGATGAATACTTTACGACTCCTCATCCTCATACACCACAGAGAGGTGCAATAAAAAGAGGTCATCTAAAAATTGAATAGTATATTTCAAGATCCTTATTTATCCTTAACATCTCCATTAAGAGGATCACTAATAAATAACACACAGGTAAAGGAGATTGCATTAAATCAATCATCTTCCCCACTAGAATTTAGAGATGACGTTTAGCCATTGGGACATTTTCAACACACTATTGCTCCAAAGGACTCCTCAGCTCAAAATAATGTCCTGCATGAGCAGATAAGGATACCAAAACAAGGAGAGGTAAATGCCTACCAAGCACTGCACGACGCAACGGTCAGGCAGTTCTCACAAGTCTTCAGCTACACCACTTGTTTCATTCTCTCTCAGTTATCCACAGAGAAGAGGAGCAATGAGGGGTTTACAGAACAGCCAGCTTGACTTTCTCACTTTCTGTCTCCCATTTCTGCTGCTTCCACTCTCATTCCCTGTGTGCACGCCTGAGTGTTAAAACCCCCTCTTCCGCATTCTAAGAAATAGATCTTTTATATCCATGTTTGAGGATGATTGGCCCATTCACTGTTAATCACAGTGTGAAACCACTCTCTTCTATTCCTAACCTTTTTATCACTCAAAGCCTTTATCTAAATCTGAAAGTATTACTGATTTAAATAATCCCATTGACCAAAATGAAACAACCTGAGCACAATTAACTCCTGAAAATTGGAGGACATTTCCTAATCATTTAACAGTTACATTAACAAATTCTATGACTTTCCTCTCTTTTGACAACACATCAAATAGAAGGAAAATACAAAAACACTTGAAAGTCCTCTAATATACCCTTTAAGTTATAATCACCTTCAAGCTGTTGGAGAAGAATCTAGAAGCAAATAAGGTGAGTTACCCTGTCTCACAAGTATCTCTAGGGTTCAAGGTTTGCCACACCTTAGTTCATCAGTGGTTGGGGACACAAAATAAGAATAATCTGATTTAAAGAAAAGTGTGCCTAAATTTTAGGCCGCTGTCAGAAGCCTGAAGAAGATTTTGCTTCAGGATACAGAACAGTTTCTTCTACAGTTGGGATACAAGTTAACATTAAGTTAGAGTTGCCAAAATAACATCTGAGGGACCTACACCAGCTCCAACTCAACCTAAAGCCATGTTCAACTCAATACCAGTGCCAGTCCACAGCATCCATGCAGTCCTGGTATGGTCTTGTAGGTTACTGGAATTAATGAGAAAAATTTATTCCAAGATAATGGGAAGAAATATGAATTCCATCATTTTTTTAAAAAATAGTATAGGCAAAACACCTCAACAAAAAGCTACATGCTTTGCCTTTGAATAGATGACTTTTAGGCTGTCCTATGCTAAACATATAGAAAAAACAACTAATGGTAATAATAAAATAGCTGTTTAAGACTTTACACATGCCTGCCCTAAAGGAAAGTGGGCTTTGGAAAAAGCCTTCTTTTTTTACTTTAATGACATGAAAATATTTCCCTGACATCCCTGACCATTCATTTAAGAGAACTAGAGATTTTTTTTCTGAGGAGGACTATAAACCAGAAAAGGTGCATGCTAGGACAGAAGTTTTAATTCGATCCAAGCTGATCACAGCAAGATGTATTAAATAGTTTTCAACTCTTTAAGACCATTTCTCAATTAAACACTTCTGGCTGTAACTGTGTATTTTGCAGGATGGATGCCTTGCATTTTTTCTTGGTATAAATTGAACGGCATCATTGAATTATGTTGCTGTATTTGGTGGATGTAATAATGGGTCAGACTGGATGATGAGGGCCCAAACTGCAGATGACATCTCCATTAAAATGATTCATGTTATCACAGGATTAGGTCACAATAGCAGGGCTGCAAATGCCACAGTGCTTGTCAGAATCATCTCTTTCTGCATCCTCTCTGAGTGGTGCCAGTGACACATTCAAGACTTGTTCTGTGATATTCCAAGTGTTTAAGGACTAGAAAATGACACATGGAATAAATGGACATCCCGGGGGACCATTAACAGGCTATCAGGCTTTCACTTTTCATTTTGAGTTGACATCCAGGATAGGTTAATGACAATCGAAAGCCCTTTCTATCTGGCCTTGGGGGAACAGAACTGATGGGTTACCCAAAGTACAGAAAGCCACAACACAAAAGAGACACTTTAAATGGGAGCTGCACCAGAATCTAAATCCTAAATAAGCCAGTTCATGCTCCAGACTTTCAGCTATGAAAATTTGTGTTACGGGTTGTATGCTGCCAACTATAGGGGATTCCTAGGGAGTCTGGGGGCAACAACTGAAGGAGTTATCAGTCACCAAATGAGATCAAGTGCTCTGGTCCCGTGATGGTGCCTAATAGATCCCTTGCACATGCTGTCATCTGTACTCTCCGCCTTTGATAGTAAGAAAGTTCTGCTTGCTAACAAAGCACAGGTCTCTCTCTAGTTTTACCCAATGCACAGGGCAGATGTGTTACATCATAGTTGGCATCTATAGGACAGTGATTTATTAAAGGTAAGCAGACAGGAGAAGAAGCCTCCAAGAGATACCTTACGCTTTTCTACCAACAATATTAATATTAATATCATCTGAATCCTTCCCTTGCCCAGTAGTAGCATGAATCTGAACAACTTCTAAGGAACATAAATGAAAGTTAGAAAGAAGAACAGAGGTACTGAGTTTTGTCCATTTCCTAGGTCCACATGCCTTGGAAGCAAAAGACTTCTTTTGCAACCTTTACCCCACTGGTTGTGCTGCCTTTATTGAATCTATGGATTATTTTGTGTAACTCTTAAAAATCAGATATACATTGCACCACGGACTTACATAGTGGGTTTAAATGCAGACATATTTTCTGCCTTGAATACAATTACAGACTGAAGATAAACACTCCAAGCAAACACAACATAAATCCAAAGTGAAGTAAATTAAATCCAACACTTGCCAATCTGTCTCTGTGGCACTGGTTTATTTGCAGGAAACAACAACAGTGCAATTAAGGTTTCCACTAGCTGATTGGCAAAACCCTGAGGAGGAAGACCCAACCCACACTAGGTGCCTGACCTGGGAGGATTGGTCAGAGACCATGCCTGTCGGTGTGGGGGATGGCATTTTATACCCCTCTGGAGAGCCCCACCCTCCTCCCCAGAGTCCAGCCCCTTTGGATGTCTTGATAGGCTGTTGGTGGCTCATCGTCCAGGCGATTGACTCATGTCAGTGGAGTGATGTCTGAGCGTCAAATGACTGGTCCTTTCTCTGCCCAATCTGTGTCTTTGCTTTATCCCTTTGTGGTAATCCTTGGTGACACTATTCTTCCAGAAGATTCTTTCCCTGTCAATCCCCTTGATACCTACTGCTAATACATAAAGCCTGTCTAATACTAGACCTAATAAGCCCCCGTTCCCCACAGATTAATGTACTGACCAGTTTAACAGTGGCACACAGAACAGGAGAACTACCAAACATTTAACAGACTTAATAGGAACTCTTAGAACTAATCAAGTATTAACTTTTCAACAGACAATTAACAAGGAACACTCTTATCATGGAGGACTACAAAAGCCAACTTTCCACACTCATTCATAACACAAAGTAAAGTCATAAAAAAATACTAATCAAAAAATTACGACAAAATTATCGGGAGAGGGAGAAGAGTAAGTTAAAATCAGTGGACAACAGCTAACATGAGCAAGAAGTGTATCTTTCAAGAGTAGGGGAACCTGTGATGGGAGATGAAAATAATGGGACACTATGCAAAGCAGACATAGGCATAGAAGATACGAAATGAGATGAGAGGTCAAGGGAAGGACTACGGCAGAAGTTACATGAAAAAGATAAAACTGAAGATCAGTATAAGAAATTTAGAAGAACACTCGTCTAGCCAAACAGCAGTGTAGTTGTAAACTATACAAAGTGATACATATATGAACTGGAAAACCATTTCAGGAAAATCCTGAAAATTGCGAAGCCACAACTCTCATTCATACACTCTTGTCTGTGCCTCACAAAAAAAAGAAAAAATTGTTTTTTTAAGGTAAAGATAGTCCTCAAAATCGGGCACAAAATCACAGGGACACAACAGACACCCACATGAATTGAACAATCAATACATAACCTGGAAAAGAAAGAACAAGTAAAGTCATCTCTTGAGGATGAAGTTACTAGACCTCTGTGACCTACAGGAGAAGCTGTTATTACATCTCCATAACTCAAGCTGCTAGTGACAAGGTGAAACATCAATAATTCAGACAGTTCGCCCACACAAAGAAATCTAAAATCATTATGTGACAGCTTTCTTCTGCTACTGTCTCTGGTGAGGAGCATGGTAACATGCTCTTAACCATACACCAGCACTTCACCTGGCCTAAGGAAGTTATTTCTTCTCTCATACAAATACTCTGCAATTACATATAATTACATATAGTTATGCATCCTATATACAGTTTTCTATGCATAGCAGCCTCCATAATTTGTCTAAATGTTTAATTCCCTGCACACTGTTTCTCTTTGGAAATTGTTCTGTCAATGCTTTGAAGCACTTGCAGAGCTCTCCTCTGGAGACAGGAAAGGTTGTTTGTTTCTCATTCAATTAGTTTTAACAACTTAATATTTGGTATCAGGCTGCCTTTCAGGGTAAGCTGCCCCCCAACAAGATCTACTGGGAAGGTATTAAGTCAGGCAGCAACAGGAGGTGGCAAGGTATGAACAAATGAAGCAAAAAAGAAGGCACAACTTCTTCCAGGGTATTTTCTTTGACTTTAGGTGTTCCTAAAGTCCAAGAGAATGTGAAGCAAACAGGACTAAAGCAAGGAAGTGCAGAGAAAAAGTGGCAAGTAGATGCTGATGTAGCTGCAGTGAGGCTATTTGGGAGGACTATTTGTTTTTTAAGTAGTCTAACAACTGCAGCATATTCCATCACTCTTCCTCAATCACTTTACATTATCATTCCTCTGATTTTACCTTCACTGAAGTCACTAGGGAAAATGTTCCTGACTGACTAATCTATAAGAAAGAAGAACAGCAACACACAAGCAAGGCAGAGTACTGTGGCTTTGACCAGCCTTTAGGATGGGCTCAGCAAGCCTCTTCTCAGCACAGGTCACATTTGAATGAAGATGAGACTCACAAAGCACAGCAATAGTAATTTAAACAAACTTAGAAACACAGTGGTGGTGACAGAGACAGAGAACGTAATTTAGAGTCCGGGTCTTGATTCAAAGGAGCAAGCTGAACTTCTCTCTTTTTCTCATATTCTGAGAAAATACCTGAACACTTCAGATACCAAATATGAAATAACTGGATACCAGGCAATTCTTTGACATATTAAGTTTACTTTTCACTGCCTTTTACTGTAATTATCTGGAAATAAAAATTACCTTCTTTCTAAATGAAACATTAAACTGAAGTCAAATTAAAATATTTCTAGCTCTAGTTTGGGGGAAGGGAGAGAATCAAAAATAAAAGTTGCTTCAATCCAGTGTTTTGCTTAATGAGACTTAGAATTTGGAAAAAGTATAAGCCAACAGGCCAATTTCTATACACCCCATCTTAGAAAATACAGGATTATGTAAGTTTATCATTGAAGCACAATATACAGCCCACTGCACTACAGAAATGACAAGCAGGCTGCACTATTTCGGCATCTTGTGGTCCTTGTAACTCACAAGTTACGCAGACACTTCCAAACAGAAGTCAACTAAGTGACCAAAAGCAACACAAAGGGAAAAAAAATATGTTCAATCTAGCATTTCTTCTGCTACTGCTGTAACTAAGCATCATTAGGGCAGGGGTACACTTCAGTCAGCTTGCATATTCAGTGCCTCATCCAGAGCCCCACACATGTGTATTTTTTATGGGCTAGTTGACAGCTAGATGGGTAGTTAGTGCTACCCACCGCACGTGCATTCTGAGAAGCCAAGAAGCAGATACCACTGACTGCTAACTTCTACTTGCTACCCACCGGTGACATAATTTGTAATCAGTCTTGGTTTGTGATAGTAGAAGTACTACGATTTTTTAAAACCTCTGACAGGTAACCACAAAAGACCAGAAGATGCTAGGAGAGACTCTGTCATAGGTCTGTTCAGTTGCCAAAAGCACTACCATAAGAGCAGAGACGTGATGGAAGCACCCTACTGTGGCACAGTCAAGGACACGATGTGCCTGCACACAGATGTCCCCTGTCACCCCAGCCTCCACAAAAGGCAGTGCAATTTGAAATGGTCTAAAAGAGCTCATGGGCCATCTTCAGTAATTCCAAGAAAAATCGTCCACCAAGTTGGTGATTTTTTTGGTCCCAGCAAAAATATAACGGGAGGGAAAATGGAAGAAGCACGAAGGCTCAGGAATGCACTGGTCTTTGGCATCAGCAAATTTGGCTTCCACTCTGCTGCCACCTGGAATGAAGAGAAATTGCTTCCACTTCACCTCAGGATTTTCCATAAACAAGATACAATTATATATGAGACAAGCTAGAAAAAACAAAGGCAGCACTAATGGGGCTCTAAAAGGTTTTTGTTAAAGCAGAAAGCATGGGCATAGCTGTTAATGGCAAAACCACTGGAAACAAAATGTCAGCAGATTCACACCTGTCATTTGCTCTCCCATCCCATGTCTCCCCAGCCCCGATCCCGTGGAGGCACAGAGTCAGCAAAACTCACACAGGCACCGTGCTTAATTCACCCAGGCAGCTGGGACCATACACTTCCCAAGTCCTTCTCTCTCTATTGCATTTTCTCCACTAAGCAATGATCCTGCTGGTGAATGGTACACGCTTCCGCAGGAGAAAAGCTCTTCTCTACTTGCTCTCCCAGTGCGAAGGGGAGAGCCTGAACAGTGAGAGCTGTCAGCTCCTATCTTTCTTTGCCACTCAGCTTATTTCCTGATTCCTAAAATGAAGCTGCAGCTGCACTGGATGGATGTGCTTAAATGCAAGCCTCCGGAGATGGGAAAGTGCTGACTGCTGAATTGCCCTCTTTCACCTTATTGTCATACCATTCTCTACTCTCTCAACTTTGCTCCCTGTTTCCACCTCCTCCTGTTCAAAGGGGAACCAGAAACCTGTTTCCTTTGAATTTTTTGTTCAAGTCGTTCTTGGTGAATGCTCCCCTATAGCCTCCTCCAAAATTACATCTACTCCATCTTTCTCAAGCTTAAGGGATTTGAAAGGCCAAGAATTAGGGCCTTGCATGTGTGCAGTTAATTCTTTCCATCATTCCCACCCCACACCAAAGAAACATGTATGTGCTTCATGTATTTTATCCATGTTCTAATTATTTCGTGTTATCCAAAGAAGGTCTTCGTACTGCAGCCATAGTCCTACAAGGCACCAGCCTAGAGGTCAGACCCAGGTTCCCTGCTGTACCCAAAGTACTAGAGAATTCCAGTCTCACATCAATCCTTACAAGTGATATGCCTTGATCTTTGTCTGTAGTTTTACTCTCATGCAGCAAAGTGAAAATATTAGGCAACAATTTTTAAACAAAACCTGAACATTTTTCAAAGCTTTCTGGAAAATAGTTATAAAATTAGCTATGAAAAGTAGGCCTTTTTTTTTTTTTGTTCGGAACATAAGAGAAAAGGAAAAAAGAGAAATGTGGTCAAATCTACAACCTTTAAATGGAGCCACATGAATGTTAGGGGTTTAACAAAACCTCCTCTCCTGCCACTTTCCTACATGATTAAAATCATACATTTAAACAATCTGTTCTTCCTTCTTCCCTCCCCTCTGCCAGAAGATATAATTTAAAGATTTTGACTCCTGGCTGTCCAAACAAAATGTTGCACAGCAACAGCCACTACTGCTATCACTGGAGCAAAATAGATCTGGACCCTCAAGTATCAAATTTGAACTTTACCTGTTTTCGCATTGTGTAAGTGAGAAATTCAGAGTCCACAGGTCAGACACAGCTTACAATTGCATTTTGGATAGACACAGTATCAATCTGGTAAAAGTGAGCCCAGTGATTTCTTGGATTCTAATCAGATCAACTCAGGCTGTTACGTATGTTATGCTTGCGTATCAGAAAGGTCTGTAGGTACTAGAGTAAGAGGCTATCTACCATCCTTCTCAAATAATGACTCCCTTGTCCTTATTAAATACTCACTCCAGTTACAATTTACAGTTTCCCGTCCTAGAAATCAGATTCCAAAAAGCAAATGCACTTCTTGTTCCAGCACCAAGTTACCCCAACACAAAGAAAGAGTGAGTGCACCCCACTATCAAACGTGGCGGTCAACAAAATGGTTAAAGTAGCCAGTGACCATGGCCTGGACATCCCATGTTCCCTCCCAAGCCCGAGCCAAAGGCCTCTCTGAACCAGCCCCCTCCCCAGTCAGCCATGTGCTGGGCCATCACCAGAGTGGGTTGATCACAACATGCTGTCACACCATGAAGTCGTGCCCGACTGGACTTTTGCCTTGGAGCTGGAGGGTGCCAGTCTCTTTTCCTTAGAGCACTGAGAGGGACATTAATTCTGTGAGTCACACTGGTAAATTTATGGCATCCTAAGCTCAAAAAAGAGAGGTTAATTCATGCAAAAAAGAGGAAATAAATGGGTGAGAGAAACAAAGATGACAGTAAAACTGAGCCTTGTGATTATGAAGCGTAGGGACAGAAGAGCGCTCGTGGCATATACACTGTTACACTCCTGGCATTCAGCTACAGAAGGCACAACTCCCATGTCCTTCCTTGAGGATTTGGAGTGTGCAGACCCCCTCAGAAACATCCCAGAACCCCTCTCTTTTCCCACCCATAGTCAATATCTCCCATCCTGCTTCTAGTTAAATCAGCCCCCTGCCTCTTACGTGCACAGGACCACACATGCACTCCACTGCTTTGCTCCTCCACTGCTTTGCTCTCTTTTGTGAGTCAAAGTACAGCACCAACCCATAGTGTAAAGTGCACAGTGGACGAGCAACATTTCCTAGTTTTACTCTTTTCCTACACATCTTTTCAACTGTTAGATTATACTAGGATTTTAAATGTAGCTCAAGATATCTTTTTACTCTCAGTATAAGTTTAAAATCTGAAAAAAGGTTAATTTACTCATTAAAAAATCCTGTGATGAAGAAATGAAAAACCATATTCATTCAAATTTTCTTCAGCTTTGGTTCACTTTATAATGAAATTGAAGATCCTGGCTTGGCAAAAGTAACACAGGTAGAAGCACTAAAGTATAAAAAATGAAAGAGCCTTACAGGTACAGCAGCTGACACATTATATATCCTAAACAGCCTTCTAGAAGGGAGACTAGCGTACTCAGCTCTTAGATACATGTATCCAACAGACCAAAATAAAATGGAAGAGGCTTGCTTGGAGAACCAAGTCTCTATTAAAACTTGATTGCATTAATTGAATCCAAATTCTCAGAAAGACACTTTCAAGTTACTGTAACTGCTGGGGACACTGGCAATATTACATGTTTGTGCCTTCAAGTCCAAATTCAGCGGGATTTTCTCCTCTTAACTCCTCTGTGTGAGCCAATACTAATCCCACTATAGCAACACCAAATGAATATCTGACAAAAGCATTATGTAGATGGCCACACAGCTACTTTTAAGAAAATTACTGGGGAAATATATTTGATTGCTACTGGTATGAATTGGACTTCTCAGAACTTCCAGTTGTCTTACAAAGAGATTGACATAAAATACTGACATATCCAACCCTCATAATCACGACCAGACTTCTCAAAAAACAGACACCCTGTATTCATATGCTCTGCCATCAACACACAAATACAGTTCACAGCCAGAAGTTAAAGCCTAGGAATCTTAATAAATAATTAATAAAATATATTTAAAAAAACCCAAATACGTTAATATTTAAGAAGGAAAAA
>VZRF01004155.1:33404-104949 GCA_013396875.1 Vireo altiloquus
CAAATACATTAATATTTAAGAAGGAAAAACTGCTTTCAATGCCTTTTGGAGAGCCCACATTTTAACTCTGTTAAGAAAATGGGAGTTTTGAAGTCAAACTGCTGGAAAATGAACACTGAATTCAATGTCAAGGCAAAAAAAAAAAGGTTGCATTATCTAAATAAAAAAGAAAAAGAAATAAAAATAAAAAATGGGATTGTTGTACAATCAGACCCAACTTTAGATAAAGTAAAAATTCATAGAAACCACAATTGCAGGAACCTGGGACTGAAAAGTGTTTTGGGTGTACGCAGAATCGTCATTCCAAGAGCCATGCCAGTATCAGCAGAGTTGAAAACTCATTTAATGCCCAGAGAAGATCTAAAATGGCTTCAGAAGCAAGAGAAGCTGCCATTCTACACAGAATAGATTTTGTGTTTTATGTGACTGTGACAGAAAAAATGGTAACTACTGTAAACAGAGGCACAGACCATTTGATTTCAGAGACCTCAGAGTCTGACCAAAGCAGGCCAACCTGGTACTTACGCCACACATTATCAGTAGGAAATTCTCTGAATCTCATTTCCGAGGCCTTTCTCTCAGAAAGTCATTAAGCTCTAATTAATGGCTCTGCGAGGTGGAGGGATCCGCTTTGGCATCCATTAGGATGGAGGCTCAAATGTCAGACCAGCAAAGGCATTAGGCAGACTCTGGCATCTTGCCCAGTGCAGGATTAGCATTGACGCATTCAGCATCCTTTGAAAACTTTAGCCCTGTAAGAAAATCTGCAGGTTTTCTCTCTGTTTGTGTGATGGATAACATCTCTAAGTGATCTGTTGGTCCATTACCAGAAAACATCTCTCCACCCCAACTGAGCAGAATAGAAAGATCAGCGTGGTCCTGTTGCAAAGCCTCTCTCCAAAACACAGTTAAAAACAACCAGAACCTGAACCCTGGGGATGCCACAAGACTAAAATAGAAAGATCTTTACAGGAAGCACTGCCTGCAGTTGGGGAGCTGACTAAGGAAGCAAGGGAAGAGGAGAGGGGACAGTAAATGGCTTAAAGACCTGGGACTGAAATACTGCACTCAGTGGGCACCAGCAGTGAGAAGTTAGGAAGCATCTGACTGCAAGCAAAGAGGAGAAGCATGGAGGAACTATGACTCTCCTCATACTCCACCTGGAAGCAAGCAGACTCTTTTAAAGGCACTGGCTATGAATCACCAGTTTGATGTTAATTTTCACTGAAATCTGACAGCCTGCCAGAAGCTGCTGTTAGGCAAGGTACTAAGCCAGACACCAGGATGCTGACAGCTTGCTCTTTTCCACACCAACCACGCTCCCTCACTTCCTAGCAGCCTTTGCCTCCACCTTCTGTGATCCATTCTTCTTCCTAATTTGCAGAATGTCATTACTAAGCCACTCACTTCTGATGAGAGAGCCCATTCAGGGTTGCATATTGGACTAACCTAGATGAAAAGGTTCACTTCTGTTCTCTTGAATAGCAAGCAAAGGTGATGTGGAGTGTATTTTCCCCTACAACCAAGATACATCACTAAGAGTTGTTCAAAATAACTTTTGAAACCTCTGTCCAATCATGTTTTGCTCCTGGGTCTGTCCCATTCCCTTCCTGTAAAAGCATAGGTCTACTGAATTAAGTAGCACATCCAGGTTCTGGAGACAGAGGAAGGAAAGATGCTGAAATATCATACTACTGATTCAACTGGATTGCTATTAACTAAACCCAACAGGAGTTCTGTCCAGTCATCCCCAGAAAGTGATAAAAGTCAAACTAGCTCTCGTGAAAGACAAAATACATGACTTTGCATCTTTCTCCCTTCAGTGTCTCTCTCCTTTCAATGATCTCAAAATACTTTCTGAAGACAATCACAAAGCAATGTTGAAAAGCCACTGAAAAATGTAGTTACATACAATGCTTCTACATGGAATCAAGGCATGGGATGAGTGGCAGTTCTTTTCTCCAGATAAAAAACACAAGTAGTATTTCTAAAGTAAATTCCAGACACAGTTGCATACAAAACCTTTTTTCAACGGTGATCAAAGCAGGAGCAGAACTCCCATCTCCTGACCCCAAGTCTAGCTTTAAAGTTCTAAAATACCCTCAGAACTGAAAAGAGAGAAAAAAAAATTAGTTTTCCGTTAATGACAATGGAAACATTTGAGAGTTTGGGAGTTTTACTTGCTTTGATGCTTCCAGGTTTCTGATTTAATTTCATTTCGTGATCATCAGGTGATCTTTGAAAGAAAACTCTCTTTGTCCCTTTGTTTTCTTACTTGTAAAATGTACCTCACCTGTGCTTCAAAGGAAAAAGTACCTGTATTCAAATGTGAGGAGCTACTAAGGGGAATATCTATGGCAACAAGTACAACTATCAACCTTTTGTAAACTAATTTCTACCTAGGGCAAGCTGAGCACGCAACTTTTCTATCGAAGATAGAGTATTTGACAAATTGAAAGACTTGCTGTCAGAAGGACAAAAAAAATCTTCTTTCCACCATCAGGGAAAATATCAGCGTAATTGCATGGGCATTTTGAAATTCAGTACAGTCAGTCTGACAGGCTTCTCTCAGTCTATTGTTTCCCCATAACAACTAACAACTGCAAAATCAGCTCAGAGCATTACCAGGTTAAACTACAGTCAAGTATATAGTGCTACAGACCTCACAAGAGACACAAAAAAAAAAAACACCACCAAAAGAAACCCCAGTATGAGATTTCTCCCTCTGTTCATAACCCCTGCCACCGCACAGGCCTTTCTTTTGTAAGTGGAGATTTTCACAGCTTATGAAGAGTTTCATCCTTGCAAACAGGACACTGCCAGCAGCCAAAAGGAGGCATCATTCACATTCATTTGTTTCTATCATTTGTCTGCCTTCCCCCCACTACCAGCGCTGGAAATAAATGTAGGAAATTGGACGAGGCCAGCAGCAAAATTAAGACCTTGGTCCTCAGATACAGATATGCAAATACCAATCTGGCTGGCTCATTAAGCAAATAGATACTGGCTGGGGAAAGGGCTGTGAGGAATAGGCAGAATGATTACTACTGCACTCAGAGCAAGCCAGGCAGCCAGAGCTGCCTCACATCCAGGTGGACCCCCGCCAGCACAGGGAAGTAAGGTTTAACCTGGCAGGTGAAGAGCAGTTTTGCAAACTCATTTTTTGGTAGCTGCTGGTATAGCCATGGGACAGAGGCAGCAAAGAAGTGAGACCTCAAGTGAGCTGGGCATTGTTTTAAAAGGCCCAGATGGAGCTATGATCAGGGTGACAGTGGAGGGCAAACAAACCCACAGAGGCTCCACTGGCACCTGATGCACAGTAACTCTCCTCCACACCAAAAAGCACCAAAGCAAGTCAAGATATGAGAATATTTGTGTGCAGTCTAAGCTTGCAAAAGGGGAGACTGCTTTAGAACTGCTTTAGCACTTGAAAAATAGAGGTACACTGGCTTGAATAGACCATAATGAAGACCCATAATGGAACATCACACAAAACTCAGGCCAAGGCTGAAGACAGGTCCTGCAGAGTTTGGCTTTATGTTGTAGAAGTGATAACGTCAAGGCCAGAAGCAAACTGGAGATACACCTCAGCCTAGGCATTCCGAGGTTTGTTTTGGTCTTGCATGTTTCTTATTTCCTTTATCTTTTCCCTTTGTCATGCCTCTTCTGCATACCCATGCGTGAAAGGTGTAGCAGAAAGCAACCAACAAATTTAGCTGTGGAATTGTTTCCATGTTTGCTTTGTGAAGAGAAATAGAACCAGAAATATACAAAAAATTTTTTACCTAGCTGTATATTTTGAAAAAATAGTTGCTATTAGTTTGAGTAGCCATCATCTTGTGGTACTATGTACATATTGACATGCAGAGAGGGAAAGCAGATGAATAATAAACAGCAGTGAGATGCAAAGCCAGAAAGAACACAATAAGTTGAACTCCATTAGAAAGAATCAGCTTAAAAGGCAACAGCTAAACAAACGGAACAAGCACACAACAGGGAGCATGGAAACAGTAGCTTTGTTGCACAGCTTTACAAAGCAGACACAGAGTTTGCATGACATGTCAGAGACTGCACAGGCAGCAGCAAGGCTGGGAACTCGCCTACCTGCACCCAGCATATCACCTCACCATCCATCACTTTATCCCTTTCCCACAGAAACTGGGTTTCAAACCTGAAGTAGCAAATGCAAGAGAAACCATATTGGGAACCCATGCTCTCAAGTTCATTCTGTTACACAGGGGCAGTGTTACAACATCTCACCTTCAGTAGGCACGAAAAGAAAAAGAAACCAACCCATCAAACTTATTTTAGCTGAGTTCCAGAGCTGTTAATGATGCATGTCTTTACCTAGTCTTGGAGAGACAGGTCATATTTTCTTATTACAGCAATGCAAACAAGTGAATGCAATCAGCATTACAACTGGAAGTTGTGGCATAATGTGTTCTACACAGAGTGGGCAGACAGTTCATGAGCTGATGTTTCCCGCAGGCTTGAGGTTGTGTCATAGAAAGACTGACTTAGACTGGACAGACTGACTGGCTTAGGCTTATGGGTGTAAATTACACCGAATTAGCAAATCCAGGAGTGGATTGTTTCCCGCACTTCCGCTCTCCCTCTCTTCCACTAAAAGCTGTCATGAATGTGCCTTTAAGTGAGCAATCCCATGGATTCTGCTACATGAGAAAATTGCACTGGCTTTATGCTAGCACAGGGCTTTGATTCACAAACCTTCCCTGATCTAGAGACCACTTGTGGGGACAAGAGTTCCCAGGTTACTACCTTACCCCCTACCCATAATTACCTTTCCCACAGGAGATTCCAAAAAATGTTTAGTGTATCCCTCTGTTCTCAATCCTGAGCAAATCAAGGGCAGCCCTATCGAGAAATACTTGGGGGTGCTGGTGGATGAGGATGAACAATTTACCTTGCAATGACCTGGCAATTTATACTTGCAGCCGAGAAAGCCAAGCGCATTCTTGGCTGCATCAAAGGCAGTGTGGCCAACAGGGCAAGGGAGGGGATTCTACCTCTCTACTCCTCTCTCATGAGACCCCACCATGGGTGCTGCATCCAGCTCTGGGGTCCTCAGCACAGGAAGGACATGCACCTGTTGAAGCAAGTCTGGAAGAGAGTCCTAAGGTCCAATCCCCTAGAGGGATGGAGCACCATTCCTACAAAAAAAGGCTGAGAGAAATGAGATTTTTCACCTTGGAGAAGAGAAGGCTTCAAGCTGTCCATATTGCAGCTTTCCAGTACACTCCTGAAAGGCATGTACAAGAAAGATGGTGAAAGACGTTATCAAGACCATGTAGTGACAGGGTGAGGGGGAATGGCTTTTAATGGAAGGGTATATTTAGATTAGATATTAGAATGGAATTTTTTACTGCGAGGGTGGTGAGGCATTGGAACAGGTTCCCCAGAGAAGTTGTGGATGTCCCAATCCTGGAGGTGTTCAAGGCCAAGCTGGATGGGGCTCTGAACAGTCTGGTCTAATGAAAGGTGTCCCTCCCCAGGGTAGGGAGGTTGGAACTAGATGATCTATATAAGGTCCCTTTCAATTCATGCCATTCTATGTTTCTATGATTTTAATCACTGCAGTTCACAGGTCAGCCATTGAAATCACCTACTGCCCTCATGCAAACAGTAGCATTGGTAACTGGGATACAGAGATTTGGCAAACTTACAGGTAGGCAGTAGACTGCAGCATGGGTGGGGCAGACTGTGAAGGCAGCGTCCTTCTCATAACTTTGAGCCTTTAAGCTGAGGCAAATCCCTCACTGATTTATTCTTGTCTTTATGTTAGATACTATACATAGCATTTGTGAAATCAATAAAGAGATGCTTATTGCTGCCTGCAAAAACAATACAAAGAGGCTATCTGTAATTTCAAAATCTCAGAGTCTGGATTGATTAGCAGTGCTAATGCTCATGTGAGATGCATGAGTGTGTCAGGATGAAGGAAGCTCTGCAAGTTTTTGAAAGTGGACCGGCAGACTAAATAAATATGCGATCCTCTCACCTTTTTAATACATGTTCACTTCAATGTACATTGTACATGCCTCTTTCCACAGTCCCACATGTCTTCCACAGACATTTAGAGCAGCTAAAGGACAGTGAAGATTGTCTTAGAGGCCAGCCATTTGTTCAATAAAGAACCCATGCACTGTCCCACTTGCTACAGCTTAATTAAACCTCACATAGAGAACTGGAGCAGGAAATATCACACAGGGCAGACAAATCTGCAGCCAGCCAGAGAAAAGTATTGCTTGAACAAAAGTCATGTAGGGAGGTTACCATCAGTTTCCCTTCTCACAATTCACAATAAAGAAAAGATTTGAAACTAAGTCATATCCTGCTTAAAAAGGTCTTCAAGAATCTATAATTTACCTTGAAGGAAACAAGATGGGGGTGGGGAGAGGAAACTAGTGTGTGGTTGCATATGATAAGGCAAACATAGCTTTCCAGTGTTCCTGTGGGCCATGTTCTCTCTACCTCACAGTCTGCCTTGCATTCCCAACTACACTGTTCTTTCAGGCTGTGCTGTCTACCAGTGTGAAAATGCTGTGAGTCCTCTGCTGGGAGACAACAGAATTCATAAATTGTCTCCTCTGCCCAGGCTGTGCACCTGGTTGTGTAGTCCACTAACTGATGTGTTCATTCTGGTCTTCATGAGCATCATATTATTGCCCAATATCTGAACATAGGAAACTAAAGTGGAGGTTCCCCAGTGGATACTGCAATGGTGGGCATGAGAAAGTGGCCGTTCCATACGTGAGACAATCACTCAATCGGTCATTGTTCAGTACTTCAAAATCTTAAGCAACTGGATCAACATGCTAGCAAATCTACAGCGGTCATACATTAGTAAGAAGGAACTGGAGCATCACAGAAGGACATCCATCCCCCCTGGACATGGGGCTGTCTAGGAAATCAGCCAGCTGCCACCCGGAGACAGGCCAGGAGACCAGTGTGAGCATGCATGACACACAGGTCACCAGGCAACTCGATTCTCTTTTTGAAGCAACAAGCAAAGATAGGGTACTACTGTTTCCACCAGCTCCATGAAACAGCTTTTTAGAAACAAAAGCCGATTTCATAAATGATTCAAACTTCTCTATCTATAAGCTAAACACGAAGATCAGCCCATCACACATTTTGTCTCTTGACCTTGAAGCTATTCATACATTGTCTCACTCTGACTCATGACACAGTCTACTGTGCCATATCCTGCTATAAATTTAATCTTGGTATTTACATTTGAATGGGAGACACTTAGCTGTCCACCAACACAGCAATATACATCCTCTTGTTCTGGGATCAGCTTCAAGTAATTAAATGGAAAAAGTTGCTGCAAAGTGCAATGATTATCACAGAGTCGTCATAGTTGCCTGACCTGCTGCAGATATGAGCAAGTGAATGCCATCATATTTCTTATACCTGCAAGTAGACATGCTTTCTTCATAGTTTCCACTGCCATGCTCTCTCTATACTGGCAAAGTTACCAAATCTTTTAAACAACTTTAAATTCATTTGAACCTGCCCATTTTTATGCAAATATTGTATACAGCTTCTGGCTCATGATATTTACAGAATGCTTGTTATAATTCTCTAATGGAGTTAGTTACATGTTTTAAAATATATCACTTTAGCGTATAATACAAAGGAGATAAACAGCATCTATTTATGTCTTTTGTTGTTCTATCAACTCCAAGTAAGATCAACATTTTCAGAAGTTCCTATCTATCTGGCAGTAGAAATTGTCAAACCTTTTTCCTTAAAATTTTTGCAGCAAGGGCTTTGATAGCTCTTAGGCCATGTAAAACAGATTCGCAGATTAACTGAGACTGAAAGACAACTCTGCAGTCAACTCTTCCAATTCTTTTCTAAGCAGAAATAACTCTGAAACTAAATAACATTGCACAGAGATTTACCCATATTATTTGAAGACCACAGGCACAAGACAGCCTCCCACGAGGAGCAGCAAAAATGAAAAGGTGAAGCTATACTACAGAACAAAAAGACAGATACTTCAGTTTTTCACACATTCATTCCTACACACTATTCCCCTTTACATCTCTGTCTAGCAGAGATTCATTGAAGAACTTCCACCTAATACATCCCCTCACATGAGGTAGGATTACAAAAATAGGTAGCTTTGCAAATTTTTGTAGGTATGCAGGAATCACCATAAACAGATGTTCATCTCACTGATACTTAAAAACTTCAGACGTCATAAGCTCTCAAGGTAGCTCTTCTTACAGCACTATCTTCCTAAAAGTACAAACAGCTTTCCCTTAAAATCTAATCCTAAACTCTCCTTACAAATAAAACTCATCGTATTCTTACTTTGTTAGATACCAAGAATATCTAATCTTCACTGCAACGACCTGGCATATATTAAAAATAATATTAATATATATTTATTAATTATACTTATTTGTATATTCTTTTATATTTTATAATATATTATGATGTGTTATTATATTAAATATATTTTTTTATTTATCATATTATTTTCACACAGTTCCTTTCATCTTTCTACACAGGCTATATTTTCTAGAACTCTGATCTCTCTCACATTTGTCTATCACTCTCAAAGCACAGTGCCAAAACTGGATACTTCTATACTTGTATGTTTGATTTTTCCTTTTTCTAACTACTTCTCTTAACTGAATTTCATTTCATTGGATTTTACATAATTTCTTCAGTCTACAAAGATCATTATGAATTTCAATTCTGTCCTCCAAAAGGCTGACAATCCTTTTTGGCTTGGTACTACGTGCAAATCCCACAAGCACGCTTGTCCTCCCATTGTCAAAGTAACAAATTAAAATATTGAATAGTTCTGGACCCAGGACAGATTTCTGATGACCACACTTGAATGTTCTCTCAGCTTGACAAGGAACTATTGATAGATTATTCAGTCTAGTTTTTCCACTGGTTGTGCCAATCTCATGTGGGTTTTGCTTCCCGAGTTTGCGTACAAGAGTGCCACGCAACGCTGTGCCAAGCCTTACTTAAAATCAAGACATATCACAGCTGCCACGCCTACTTGTCCTTTAAGCTGACAGCATGAACACTGCTGGTTCAAGCTCTGGTACTAATTCAGTTATAACAGAAGTCAATTTGAATATCAAATTGATCAGAAATGGCCAGTCACACAGGTACACATGGGTTCAGCTGCTCAGCATAATGCACTGCAACATTTCTGCCAGAATTTCAGCCTGTGCCCAGCAGGGAGAAATCCTGCCTCAGACCTGCTTGCCTCCTCCCTATGCTGGACACTCATTACTTTTTGGGGAAACCTCTGTGTTGCAATCCACATACTTCCATTTGACAGTAATGGGCAAAGTCTAGATTTTGAAACATGGGAATTTGGAGTTAGGTGCCCATGAAGCTTGTTTAGCTCCCAAAATTATGAAGAAGTTTTTTTATTTGTGTAGATTTCTTTTTCTCAAAGGAATTCTATTGTGTTTCTTGTGCCTCCTGACTTACCCTCACCAACCTGTTTTGCAAGCCTGTTGCTATTCCTACACATCCAAAGATATGTTTTAGTCCCTTATGGCTATGACTGTTCTTTTTCCCTGCCTTCTCCCCTGCGTTGCTCTTTCAACAATAAGCTTATCCCTCAAGCTCATGGCTAAGTATCTCTTTCTTATTCTGGCTCTGTTCCTTGTGCTGTCCTGCACAGCACATCCCTACTCCAAACCTGCCAAAACTCATGTCTCCAGCACACCAGCTCACTCTTTTCCCAGTGGTCCACAGTAACACATCACAACAGGCCCTGTCTGTAGCTTTGGGACTTTAAGGATAACTTTCAGCATGGAATACCTGTTGCGCCTTAATATCAGGACTGAAAGATGCTGTGATTCAAATTCTTAAGTTCTCATCTCCCTTTAAGGTTGTCACAGTGACTCCTACATTAACAAAAAGCGTAAATTCTCCCATCCTTTAATTTTTTAGGGATATAGCACAACAAAAGCAAAAAGATGAGTTAAAATGAAAGTTTTCCAACTCAGTTTCCATTTGCTTAAGTGACCAAGGAAAGATACTGGAGTGAGTTAATATTAGCCATTACACAGCAGTTCACCTTGCTGGAAAGTTTCTGCGTTCAGAGGAGCAGAAAAACCTTTACTTATCAGGCTCCTGGTACAGAGCCCTCAGCCACTTTCATAGCAAAAGCTAAGGGGAAAGCAGAACCCTCCCTGACCCACTACAGACCCTGCCGGGCAACCTTGTGGCTCTTCCTCTGATACAGTAATTTGCCATGGGTGGAGCCAGCCTAGGCTCTATTGGGTGGCCCAGTTTCTATGGGAGAGCACCAAAATCCACAACTTCTGTTGTACCTTGCCACTACTGTCTTGGATGTATAGTTGAGCGCAGAAAGAAGAAAGAATGAAAGAGAAGGCAAAGAAACACAATATTCAAATTGAGTCAGGTAGTTAACATGCACACAACAAAAAGAACCCAATGCAAAGCAGAATTAAACAGATCCAGGTGGATTCCCAGGCTGGTACAGATGCTGTAGTGTCACTGAGTATCATCTGCCTTGCAGGTGTAACTTCAACATATACTCATGGCACTCCGCAAAGAGGAGCAGCCGAAACCAAAGACATTTAGGGGGCTAACAAACAAGAGTCTCCACAAATATATATTCCCACTTGAAAGAAAAAGAAAGGGAAAATTCTTTCATTGTACACCTTCACCATGGAATAACCTTAAAATCATAACCTTAGGTATCACTTTTACATATACGTTTGTATTTACCCACTTCACAGTCATATGAGGCACCAAGTACAGCTAAATTAAACTTCAGTGATTTCTAAATACAAGCCATATGCTCAACCTTTCTGACCTCTACCAGATTCTCCCTGGGTTTTGCTTCAAAATAGTATGCGGATACTATTTGCATGTAAATTATGGTACAACACCCTAAAATAGGATAGCATTGAAAACTGGGTCTAGGACTCTCCAGAGATGGATGAGGTTTAAGTGAACATTCAGATGCACTTTACAGATGGCTTAAAAAAATGTCAAGTGTCTTAAACATATCAAGTAATATTTGCAGTTACACACCCTCAGTATCTGCTCTATTTGTGCTATTTCCTATTGCAATTCTGCAAATATGGCTGTAACCTGACATTTTTGTACTGGCAAGTTTAAACTGGTAATTTGAATTGTAACAGAATACAAAGCCAGCTGAACTAGTTCTGGGTTCAAATTTCTCTGTAAATATTGCATGTGTCCACTTATAGCTCAAATCATGATGCGAGGACAGTCACAGGGCACCACCTGTTCATTGTCACCTGCTCAGGTTCCCTGCGCAGAGCTGGTGGGTGAGCCACATGCCTGGCCTTTGTATCTCATACTTGGTTCCCATGGAAACTGCTATAAAGCCACAAATTGTGCATCGAAAATTTTTTTTTCCTCTAAAATTAATGGTGTGGTGCATCTCAAAACAGGAGAAAAATACAAGTGAGAGATTTCATTCAGGCTTCTATGTATTTGAATATTTTTTTAATCCGAAGTGTGGAAAACAGTAGTGATGGCATAGTTTTGAAAGAAATCAAAGATGTAAAATAATAAATGGTTTAACTTAGCTAGATCTTAACTGACTATTGTTGCCCCAGGATATACTTTAGAAAAGTGATTTGCCGGCACTGTAAAGTGATTATTGGAAGAGCAAGTTGTGAAGATCCTGTATTTACACCCTTGTCTAAATGTTTAGGTACTAAAGGACAGATAGAAACCAATTAAGACTGCAACTGGTGTTGATGCACTAATTAACATTTAACTTGAAAATCACATTTGTGACCAAAACTGAGTATACTAAAATTATGCTTTTCATATACAGGTATTAATCAGGGGTGAGAAAGCCTTTCAAAAGAAAATTGTTAGTACATTAAAAGGCCTAGCAAAAGCATTCAAGACCAGAATAAAGAAGCACATTGATGCCAGTGAATAGAACTACCCTATTTCTCAAAAAAATGTGTTCAGACTCTTACCCTGATCCATCCAAACCTCTTCAGGAACCACCTTGTTCTCCAAGCACTAGACTGCCCCATGCAAGAGCCTTCCCTGTCCTGATTTTTCCTAAACGTCTTTCCTTAAGCCTTTTTCACTTATCTCTCACTCCTATGCTTTCCAAGACACCCTCCTAGAAAGCCTCTACATCTTCCGCTGTCTTACCCAGAGATTCCTCCTTATTTTCTGTTTTTTGAACTTTCTAATGCATTCAAGTAGATGATTCTCAAAACTGGCTCATATCTGAGTGTTTTTCTACCTCATCTCTCACTAGCCTCTTGGCTATTTTCCAGTCTGCATAGAAAAGACCTTCCCTTTGCACCCAAATCCTTCCTTCTCCCAAGTTCCTACCTGCCCCTGACAGTCAGTGTTGTTTCCAACAGCTGGCTGTTGCAGCAGCCAGTCAAGCTCTCCTCATCCCTCTCTCCTGCAGGCTCCTACCTGGAAAATATTTCACTTTCCCATATGGGTTACACTCCTTGAAAAAAATCTCACACACACACACATACCTGACCACCTCAAAAGACAGGAGAACCAAAACTAATGAACAGGTACAGGAAATACTAAAAAGAAGCCTTAAAAGGTTTTGCTGTATATGTAAGTAACAAAGCATTTCTTAACTAAAGGGAAAGAGGGAAATCTCAGCCTGGCTTGAGATGGAATGAGGGCAGACATTTGCAGATTTTCAATTTTCTACTGGTTGCAAACCCAGTGTGACAATCTCACTCTCCATAAAGCCCTATGAAAAAGTTTCTACTTGGCCTAATGAAGCTTGCCATGCTTCCTCTTCACCCTTGCTCTCAGCTGCTGCCTGGTACAGGAGCTAATGAGACAACTTTTCCTGTGCACGTTACATAGGAAAGCTTAAGCGCCTAAAGCCATTGCATACAGATGCTCTGCTGGAGCTGCCTTCCCAACCCCTCCTCTCTAAACTTCCACAGGACAGAGTGTAATAAAGGGTGCATTACTCCCAAGCACACATGTAAAACACAAGGGATTGTGGCAAGTCAGCTACACATCTCATGAAACAAGGGGTTCTCATTTCTACGAGCTTTACCTATTCCTGTTGGCACCGACCAGGCAGGAAGGCCAATGAAGCTCTATAAAACAGCTGGGAAGGACCTGGGGAAGAGCAGTAGAATTTTTGCTTGTTAATGCTCCAAGTCTCCTTTTGCAGCTCCAGAGAGACTCCTTGAAAAATTACTTCATGGACATGATTGTGTTTGTTTGAAAACTCTCCCAGTGAGAGATAATTATTTCCGCAGCCTGATAAAGGCAATGTAAATTAATCAGATATATCACTACTTAATCCTTGATAGATGCTAGTGCAGGGGAAAGAGAAAAAAAAACCAAACTAAACAAAACCTCTTAACTCGCTCTACTTATGATACAAGATTAGAGAAATGCCCCATACTGCAGCTAATTAAATATGGCACTGGATCAGTGCTAATGGATTTAATTTCTTCCTTCTTCCAAATGAAAATATGAACTAAAAACAATAAGCCAAGGGAGGGGGAAGAAGAGAGGGCTGGCAGGGGAGAAGATGCATTTACAACTACTATTTTCTCCTGTGGTGTATTCCTCCAACATCAAGATAAAATTATTTATTATTCTTACTTACAATAGCTTTCAGCAACGTCTTTAAATACTTCTAAAATTTTAAGGAAATGGGCATGTTGCAAGTTCAACTTGAGGATGTTGCAATTGAGCCAACAACTATTTCAAGCCCCAAATCTCATCTACCCACACTGAGGAGTAGGACCTACACAGATCTGAAGTGACAGACATGTGGTCCTATGTGGCACTCCTCTGCAAAGTACTAACACAATTTGCATTCATTGCACTGTCAATTCTAACTGGAATTCTGAGAGGAAACCTTTTGAACATGACCACGATAATGATAAGATTTTTGATAAGGCCCTTCCTGTGCTGTGCAGATACTCTCAAATGATCCATATAAATGGGGTGAATTCAATAACAGCGAACACCAAGAACACACTCCATATTATCTGTACACTGTTCATTCAGACAGAGAATACCATGCCAAAAGTAGATAGCTAATCCCGAATCATAGGCACTAAAAGCTTCCCTCACAATTAAAAGAGAAAAGAAGATACTTTTCATTAAGCCAGACCTTGCATTGATCAACATGAGCTTATAATTTACAGATCCCCTTTTGCTCAATAATTTTTGAGCAAATTAGGGGACAAAAAAAGCTGCTACCAGCATAGACAAGTACATCCTAGCTAAAAAGCTATGCTTAGGATTCATTTTTTCCAATTTTTCTCCACCAAGGTACCATGTTTACTGCTGACCATCTGAATTCCTAATGAGGAACAGCAGCATTCCATCTTCTGGAATAAAAAGTTGGAGCTATAACCCTGAAGAGAAGTGTCATTCACAGCCATGTGTGAGTGACAATCAAGCCTGGGAAAAAAGTGAAAGAGAATAACAGGGTAAAGTTAAAATTCTTTAGGTTTCTTCACTTGGGTTACTTGGACACTAATGAAAATCATTCCAAATTTATGTTCCCTTTCTGCCTTTCCCTGATTCCATAGTACTGTCCTCATGACCCTTTCCGAGGCCTAGGTATATAATTTTAATCCGTTCCTTCCTCGATGTTTTTTATGGGGAAATCTCAGTTCAAACATTTCAAAGATAACTGATGTGTCAGAGCCTCATGAAGATAAGTGCCAGGGAATCCTGTTTTCCCCAGAGAAAGCAGGGCTTTGGTCATCATCTGCATATGCCTTCAGATCATGCTGTATAAGAAAACATACGGTTCATGTTTCTTATGTTTATGGTCTTCTTTTTCATTCTCCTCTATCACCATCAGTTTGGAACCAGGGGATTTTTTTTGTTTTCTTTCCCCTCCTTTTAGCACAAATGGGTCAGTGAACTTCACAGCTTGAAACCTTGACAGAACCATCTGTTCTTCATTAAAAGCCATTAATGACAATGATAATGGGGCTAATTAGGCTGCATGCAAACATACACACGCTTCAAGGGCTCCAGGGCTACAAGCAATCAAAGATCCAAATTGAACCAGCTGCTGAACACTATTGATGAGCACTAGGAACCCCCACCCCATCTTGTCCCAAAGTACAGCAACAAGCAGTCAGCATTCCAGTGGACATGTGGGGCAGGTTATTCTGATACACACACAGCTCAAGGTCTTTTGCCTTCATTCCCGTTGTCCTTCCGCCATTTCCTCTTCACCGTGTTTTAAGAATGAATGGGAAACACCACCACAGCCTGGGAGCCCATGTTCTCCATTACCATCTGCCAGCTTTAGCTCTCTGGTGGGTAGAGGTAAGAGTGCATGCAGGACTTGAAGATGCACATCATTGTGTTACACCTGCAAACCATTCCCATCAAATCTACTGACTTGCTACTTGCTCCAAACCTGACTTCTGGAAGTCACTTTGTTATTCCCTGCCTTGGTTTCTTAATATCTCAAAGTAGAGACAGAACCACTGCAGCACCTGCATCAGAAAGTTTAGAGCTAGCAAATCCTTGATGTGAACAGCACCCAGAATTTGGAGCTATATTAATAAGGGCCTCCTTTTAATGTAACAGCTCAATCACAATAACCAAATGATCCCCAAAAACCCTGATCCATAGAAACACCATCCATTGCAGCAAGGCCTGCTGGATCAAGTGGCATTCTTGCATGTGGAAAACTGAAAATCTAGGAAAGCAATGGCCAGGACTTGTTGACCCCAGTGAATCTTTAGAATATAGGACAGGGACTTCTTGGGAAAAAAAATGAAGATTCTGACAACATGTCTGATAATGTCCCAGCTATGAAGACAAGAACCACCTAGTCCCCTATTTCAAAATATTAGAAAGCTCCTCCGACTTCTTGTATTACCATATTTATCTTACAATCTGGGGATTAACATCTCACCTGCACCATCTTTCTGACAGAGGCCATTTTTTCGTCTTTTATTGCTTAGTCTGTAATTTCACAGGCTTGCAACAGAAAGTCTTAAATAGACTAATCCATTCCTACCACTCTTGCATGATCATAACATCATATCAGCCAGGCTCAAAAACTCTGCTTTTCAATTTCAGAAAATTCATTATTGGATAAGAAGTGGTTCCTTACTGTTACAGTACCTGATAAGCAATGTTAGAAAGCTGTAAAACACCACCAAGCTGGTTTGCAGAAATATCTAGTAATGAGATGTCTCTCCTGTAATAACAGGCTGGTGTACAAAACCCACCAACTGTGGAAAACTTGCATTAGTACAGCTATAAAAAAAAAGTAGCTATGCAATTTCAAAAGCAATACACAGCTACTTATTGCTGCTTCATGGAAAGTAAAGTTTTGTTTTGTTTTTACATTGGACTTTTTTTTTAAACACAAAATGCATCATAAACCACCTGAAAACTCAGCATGCACTGCATAGTGGTTTTAGAGGACAATACCATATGAACTCTTCTCACAGTTGAGTACAACATATGTTTGCTAGAATCATTCCGAGTTAAATATGAAGCCGAAATAAAACTGATAAGTCAGTTTGAAAATCTTCATGTTCTGACCTCTGAACAACACAAAATAGAATTCTTTTTTTTTAACAATTCTTTTAGAAAGCAGGAGCCAGGCAGTGTCACTTTATCTATGTTTTAACAGCCTGAATTTCCCAAAATGTATCAGTGTCATTTATTTAAGTGGTAATTTTATATGCCCTGTGCTTCTTTGAAAGATACATCCATAAGTCTCCTGAATCTGTTTTCACTATACGCCATTGCCCCTGCTCCCTCTCAGCCCTGCCCCAACCCACAGCAGTATTTCTTTATAGTTGGATGTTAATAAAAATGTGTCCCTCCCTAGAAGCAACTCATTACCCAAGCAGCTAGAAGGAGTTTATCAGGAATTAGGTATTACTGCACAGTGACCTGTGAAGGTTATTACTCCAAGAAGAACAATCGTGAGGAGCAGGTGCATGAGGAGGTGCCTCAGCAGAGCCCTGTCACTATGCAACCTATACCAGCTTTTGTATACTTTTGTTCCTCAATTCCCTTTCCTCCCCAGAGGGTCAGGATGAAGTTACCCACTGGCTCTTGAGGGGTATCTCCCAGCACACCACAGCAGGGTACAAAAAGGCCAATTCCCCACAGGCAGCAAAAGGCAAGGTGCATGGCCAGAAAGACTGACAGCACTTGCTGACATCAAGGATACAGGAGCAGTAGGGAACACCTGTGTGCCAGGTGAGAGGGGCTAAGCAAAGAGAGCTCTGTGACCAGACCACAAACCACCGTGATACCTTGTGGAGAAAGGAACTAACCTCAGTTCTGTCCCTGTGGGGTTGGGCTGGCTTAGGAGGAGGCTGGTGGGTTGGTATGTCAAAGGATGGTGTTTCTGGGCCTGGGGGGCTGTCATAGGACAGGCTACACACAGTTCGCCATGATGAGCTTTTCCTCTGGGTCCTGAGCTCTGGTATTGAGAGCACAAACAGAAAGGGCTGGGCAACAGAACTTACTACTGTCATAGGACAGCTGAGCTATCAGACAGGGGAGTGCTGAGGAACAAGCTCTCAGTCTCATCACTGTAACTTAGTTGTGAATTTAGGGCTTTCAAACAACAAATCTTGTCAAAATACATCAGAAAATTCAAACTGTCTAATGGAGATATTATGAAAATTGCCTTTGTTTTCTTCAATTGACCCATTACTCACAAAAAGATTCCACACAGCTGAACTTAGGGCTTGGTTTCTCCCATTCCTTTTCTTTTTTGTTTGCCTAGACAACAAGAACTTCAGAACAAAATTTGCTTTTCCCAGCCTTCTTTGTAGTACTACATGCTTTCAATATGCTTAATCTGGGGAATTCCTGATTCTGACAAAAGCCCCCAGTGACCTCTCTAATTGAAGTATCTTTGTCAAGTAGCAGAAATGAAACAGAAACAAAATCATACCCATCAATCTTGCAGAGGTTTGAACACAGTGAAAGTAGAGACCAGAAGGATCAGGTGTTAAAATTCCTGTGGCAGAACAGACTCAGCGATAGCCTCCTACAATCTGTGTGTAAATTTAATATTTAACAGGAAAACTATGGATAGGACTCACTGCATAAGCATAGGATTCCTTTCAAATGTGTAGGAAAGGGACTACCCTGCAACACTGGCCAGGGCTGCCATAAGCTCAGGTGGCGTTTGGAAACCGCTCACCCAGGGGATCCCTCCACTGAGTACAGCTGTCAGATGTTGAGCTCATTTTCACCTGTACTCAGACATTCCAACAATCTGGCAAGTGCATTAGCAGAGCACTGAGCTTGAATTAATTACGGTAATTCTGGATTTTTAATTCAGGTTTTGGTTGGCAATACAGGAAACCTGAATTTTGGGTTCCTCATAGCAGGTTAGCAGTGGCGCAACAGCATAATGCAAAATACTGAAGTGGTGTAGTATCACTCTGCTGGTTCACATTTTATAATGCTGAGACCCAGCAGGGTAAGAGACATAAACCACTTGAAGAGGAACCGCAGATTCAGGCTCAGAGCTGGCTAAGAGAGACATAATTCATTCAGCTTAGAACACAGATAATGTGTACTCATTTTAGTCTGGACACTGTACAGATATTCCCCAAAGTAGAAAAGCCTATCCTGCTTGCATTGGAAAACTTTCCTCCTCCTGGAGGGACAGTGTAACCATCTACATAGAGTCTAACGAAACTAAGAAGGAAAGGCAGGAGGAAGGATTCCAAAGTCTAATCTGCTGTAGCGGATTAATGCTGTCCTGAAAAAACTCCCTGGGCTGAGCTTTCAAGCCCTTTCCCCTCAAATATCTAGGGCAGTGTTGAAAAGTGCATGTGCCACTATAACTGAGAAATGGACAACTTCTTTCCATTCCTCTTCCATTTGCTGGGTAAACAGGCCAATCGCAAAGTCAGCAGCCATGGCAATTTCTGAATCAATATTTATCAAGCCCTTCTCCAACTGCTATTTCATGCCTCATTGGTCAGAGAGCATCCTCTCCAAGTGAGCCAGAAAATCCTGACCTTGCAAATGACAGAGGAGCTGCTTGAGGATTACAAAGTAGAGCAGCTCCTCTAGCTAAAAAAAAATCCACTTCACGTGAGTGTCCTCTTGGCATTACACATTCTTCTTCTGCCTTTTCCTTTCTCCCATCCCTTCTTTCAGCAGCAGCCCCTGAAGCTGAAGGTTCATTTAAGAGCCCTAAACAAACAGCTTGTTCATTAGCAAAAATCAAGCTACATGTAAATGACATTAAAAGCCACAGATACCCTCAAGGGAATCTGGTTTGCATTGGGTTATTCTGTCTGTACTCTAAATGACATAAAAGATGGATTTCTTCCTGCCCCTCCCCTAGGCATAGTAAGTGAGTTTGCAATTATTCCATCAAACAAAAGCAACTGCACCAATTAGGTGGAATAGACTGACAGAAAGGTCAGAAAGGTGTTTGGGGCACAAGGATACAGTCCCTCCATCCTAGCGCTCCACAAAGGAGGCTACAGAGAACAGAGAAACCTGGGAGAGGCCAAGTAAGACCACCTCTGGAAAAACAGATGGCCAAAAAATCAACCAAAAGCTCAGAGATATTTGAAAGGAAAGAAAGCATTGCCCTTTCTAGTCAGAAAAAATAACTTGTTAAGAAAACAAATATGTCCACGATCCTTTGAAGAGATGAAGTGGTGTTACTTACCAGCACAGCCTCTGAAGTGTATGGACTGCCTCCAGGAACCACTCAGGCAAATCAGCATGAACTGTGCACTTCAGTCCAGAGAAGATTCGCAGTGCCACACAATCTGGTACCACAACATGTCCTTTTGCTGCAGCTTGACATGCCTGAGGTTTTCTGGGAAAATACATTTGCACCTGAACACTCCATCAAAATACACACTGAAGGGGAGGTATTGTTCCAGCCAGAAAAGAGTGAAAACAAACAAAATCCAAGTGCAAATGGGAAAGATCCAAGAGGAGTCACTGCTCTTTAAAGTTTTTTTATTCTCAAGCAGAAGCCAAGAATGCCTCCGAGCACATTCCACACAAGGAAATTGCATCTTCAAGTTTACTCTTAGTCACAAGCTAATCAGAGAATTTCTGGAACTTTGACTACTGTAGCGTAAGATGCCTTAGGCCTTGTCTGTACAAATCCTTTATTCAAAACAAAACAACAAACAATAGGGATGGGTTTCTGTGCACATTTTCCTCCCATTAATCCCCACTACTCTTCTGGGAACACTTCTCCCTGGACAGTTTCTGTCTTTACAATTTCTCCTCTTCTTTTGGTTACAAGCTATTATAAAACTGCTCTTTTAATTTTATTGTCATTATTTGTGTACAGTCTAGCAATGACCTACTTTGTTCTTTTCAGCATTCCCAAACTGATCCTTGCAGTTCTTCAGTATCTCTGACTCTTTTCTGAACTCTACCCAAAAGACCACATCACTTCACTTGAAATATTGCACTGGGCTCTCTATTTGAAACTCTCTATTCATTCAGAGAGCAGTTTTCTTCAGGGGAGTTTTGTCATGGAATGTCACTTGGATGACAGTTCCAAATTTCATAAAATAACACATCTTGTTGGCACCTCAATCCCTGGGAAGAGGCCACTGTGCACACCCAAGCCCAACAACTTCAACTGGCACTTTGTTCCTAAGGAGGTCAAGCTGACCACTCAACTTCTTTTTGTATAGGTTTTTTTTTTAGTTAAGCCATGTTTCATACGATCTCTCCTGTTTGAGTCCTGTTGCAGTGACGTCTGTCCAGATTTCAACATTTTAGTTGCCTTTAGCATTTATGTGGTATTCAACACCACTTTCCACATTAGCAGCATCAGTGAACTAATGGGCTCTTTGTTGTTTCCCTGGTCATTAGTCGAGGCCTTGCACACAACAAGCCCTTCAGCAATACTCATGCCTGCCCAGGACACTGCTCCTCAGCCTCATTGCTGCTATTTACCATTTCCCTACATATACATCCCTAACTTGACAATTTCAGGCTCCCATGCCTTTCCTTGCTTTCTGGAGGGACACACCAGAAGAGCAGGATGCTCCATGGCGAGTCTGGACTCACAGAGCCCCTGCCAGTAGGGACATGTAACTGGCCAGCTGGCTCCAGCCAGACTGAGCAGATGCAGCAGAAATAGCAGAGCTCTTCTCTCAGCAGAGAGGTGCTCACTTCTATTCACTTACCGGTTCCCACGGAACACACAGGCACTCCATACAGTTGCTTTCTGTTCTGTTACGTGGTTTCAGATTGGCTGGATTGCAGGGCTCCCTTCCTGAACTCCTCCCTGAAAGAACAAGTCTATCAACATACTCAAGTTGGAATGCACTTGTGTGCATTTGCAGCAACAGTGACTTGGGAGTCAGTCATGGTGGCAGATGCACCTCATCAGGATCCTAAAGGTCGAGCAAGAGCTGTCAAGCTCCATGAGAGGCCAGGGACTTAACTTTGAAATTACATTGAATAGAAAACATATTTGAAAAAGTAAATTTTTATATAGGTGAGTATCAAAAGATTTTTTTCAAGTATCCCAGCGTAAGAGTCACGAGAAAGTCCAAAAACTGTGAAGCCTGAGCTTCCACAAAAGCAGTGATGGGGCACTTGTTTAAGGGGAAGAAAAGAGAGAAAGACTTGCACAGGGATTACTATCTCTCTGTCAATTGCTTCAGTGAGAGCTTAGGCAGCCACCTTAGTAGTTTGAGCTGTATTTTCTCACCTGTCAAACAGGAGAAAGATGCAAATCATTTCAAACAGGCATCAAGTTACTCAGTGTATTAGTGTTTACTGACTGCCTCAAGATATATTGGGCACAGGGGGAAACAGAAACTTGGGGAGGGCAGGCAAGTCAATGATCAAATAGTAAGGCATCAACTTTGAACGTGTTCCTCAAGATTCAATTCCAAGACCACTTCTGTTCAATATATTTATCAACAATACGGAAGAAGGAGTTGAAGGCACCATTAGCAAGTTTGTTAATGGTTCCAAACTGGGAGGTGCTGCTCACTCCTGAAGGACAAGAGGCCTTGCAGGAGAATATACCCTGCTGTATCCAGCACTGGTTCAACCTCACCAGAACTTGTGCACAGTTCTGGGCTTCATAATTTAAGAATGAGGTGAAGGTCCTCAAATGTGTCCAGGGCAGGGCAACAAATTTGGTGAAGGGGCTGGAATGTCATGAGGAGCAGCTGAGGACTTTGGGCTTATCTAGTTTGGAGAAGAGGAGGCTGAAGGGTGACTGCATTGCTCTCTACAGCTTCCTGAGGAAGGGGCACAGAGAGGGAGGTGCTGAGCTCCTTCTGATGCAGAGACAGGGACATGTGGGAATGGCTCAAAACTGCACCAAAGGAGGTCTAGACTGGACATCAGAAAACATTGATTTACCAAGAGAATTTGGTCAAATCCTGGAACAGCTTCCTAGGGGGGTGTTCAATGCCACAAGCCTGACAGTGTTTAAAAGGCCTTTGCACAATACCCTTAATAATCTGCTTTACTTTGGTCAGCCATGAACTGGCCAGGAAGTTGGATTACCCTTGTCTGTTCTAAATAGCAGAATTCACAGGTCACAAAAGCTTGAAGCAAGCCTTTCAAGTTTGCTGTGCCACCTCAGCTCTGAGACAAGAAGTTTCCTCTAGACAAGTAGGCCTGGTTGACATAATTTCCCCAGATGATTCAGATCCCCAGAAACTCTGACTAATGTACAATACCACCAATTATATTATCACTTTGTGTACTTGGCTTCTTTCTCCACCCACCTCTTCAGAAAGGATTGATTTGCTGATGCATTTCACTACAAACTCATGCATTCCTTTTTACTGCTGGTGCCAACCACATCCCTCAAACAAGGCTGTTGCATTTAACCTTCAAAATCCATGAGTCAAACAGTACGAGGTGACCAACTCACAGTCTGCCATTCATGGGCACAGCCATGATGAGGTTACCCAGACTGCCAGCCAGTCATATAACTGCAGTATCCTAAATAGCTTCCAAATCAAATCAAGAGTAGTAATATATTGGTGACTCGAGAGAGAAAAGCCTTTTGTTTCTGAACAAATTTATTTCTCTTTGAAATTAAGACCTTCTGATTTCAATTTCACCTTCTCTGCTGCTGCTAAAATGAAGCTGCTAAAAGCACAGATGACGCAAAGCCATGTCCTTTTTGAGCTAAGCAAAACTTCCTAATAAATAGATGGAAAGACTTGGCACAGCTCATTCGTTGGGCACTCCAAAATAGGAGAGCATTTTCTTTTGTCCATTTTCTCCCCTCTCAGATAACATCTGGCACAGACATGCTTCCCTGCTGCAGGCCAAACAGGCTGTTGACAGGAACCACAGAAACACACACTTTTGTGCTGTCAAGCAGCACTACAGCGGGTGTGCTTTTGAGGGCAATGTGGAAAACATATGGGCACATATAAAGGTGTATGCAAGAGGGTGGGAATCAGCCACATCACATAAACAATGAAGTTATGCGCTGGGTCCCGACTCTACCTCTGCTATAAAGGAAAAAACTGGCTAAGTTACATACAATATGCCAAGAATAGTTGGGAAGGAGAGCTTCTTTAACCTCCTCACACATGCCTTTTCAGAGTACATCTACTGTGGCAGAAAGATTTTGCTTATTATGAGGGTTTTAATAGAGGGTTTTTTAACATGGGTACACAAGCACACACAAACCAGTTACCTGTGACATGGTTAAAGCAGGACTGGCATGGTCTACACACTCCTGCTACATTTATGCAGTTTGCTGTGGCTGCAGTTTTACAGTAAGGGGCAATGAGGGGCCCCACAGAGAGGTGGCCATGTAGGCAGAAAGATGAACTTACCTAGAAAAAGTATTGAGAACTAAATATCCTTCTGATCAACCCAGGAAATAACTAATTTTCAGGCACAGATCAGCAAGCAGTTCTGTGCACAGCAGCAGATGACAGACATACAAATGGTAAAATATTATTTGCAGCCTCGTTTTGGTCTGCCATGAAAAGGGAAAAACCAAGACAATATTTCATAATAAAAACTTGTTAGAAACCTCCTCAGGCAAGGAATAGAGCAAGGACTAAAAGCTTTGACAGCATTTAGACTCCTGGCTACACAAATCTCTTCTAAAATAAAGCAGTCTCTAGAACAGATAGATCAGACAGTGACAGATCAGTAGTTTTGCGTTCATGGTCTTTCAGATGAGACATAAAACCAGGTCCTGACCTTGTATGATCATTAAAGATCTCATAACGCTTTTTGCAAAAAGCGGATTCTTAATCCTACTGGCCTGGAGACAATCCAATTTAGGTAACTACCTAAATCAATCTTACAGATTTATCTAAATACAGCACTCTGTTCTCCAGGCTAAAATAGTGTGTGGCATTTCTGTGTGCTGTAATACACTAAAAGAGTCCTCCCTGTCTCAGCATTAGGTAAAATGATCTTTTTATATGCACTCACTGCCACTCCTACAAGGGGGTTATGAACCTTAGTATACGTTAAGGATCTTGGAGATGCAAAGTGCAGTGGTGTCCTGGTTTCAGTGTTAATTTTTCACAGTAGCCAGGAGGGTGCTGTGGCCAGACCCTAAAGTTATTTGATACCAACTCGTATCATTAGCAGGGTGGGAAAAGGGACTCCGGCTCAATGGTAGGGAAGAGCCAGTTGGTATTTGTCATTTCTTTGTCCTATACCTTTTGTTATTAATATTGCTGCTGCTCCTGTTTGTTTTCTTCTCTCATTGCTGTTCCTAGCATTGCTCTTATCTCAAACCATGATTTTGTGCTTTCAGTCGAGAGAGGAGGAAGGGGAACAAGTGGTATCTGGTTTGCAAGAGTCTCGGTGGAAGCACTAAATGGGGGAGTACCATTGCTAAACCACAACAAAGGAAAAGGCATTTATTACCATGTTTAGAACAATTCTGTTTCCATGAAACTTTTTTCACACTAGAGTAGCTAGAAGTTAGAGTTTCCCATATTTTAAGAGTTAACAAATAAATGAAAAGAGCAGAAAAGCAGAATGTTTATACCTGTGCCACTGAAAAAGCCTATGGGACAAGATTGAAAGAGAGACAGGGACAAGACTGGGACAGTTGAGTATTACCTGAATTATGGTCACTGACCACATCAATGGTCAGCAGGTGAAAATAAAGGTGGTCCAAACCACTAAATTTTCAAAACATAAGGATAGAGTTTTTTCAGCATTTAAGGGAAACACACAGGTCCTTCCCGAGCAGAACTTCCAGCTTCCACCCAGGAGGATTCATAACATGTCATGTTTTCAAAAGTTCTTTACAAAGAGCATCACAAGATGTCCCAAAACTCTTTAGGGTGCATTCCATATAGGTATCCATTAGAGCAGAGGAGAGAGCAGACAAAACCAAGCAACCAGAAGCATCAACAGTGCTGTTCAGTAAGGAGTCTCCCAAAAGAGTCAATAATTACCTCTTAGAGAATAAAGCAGCAATAAAATCCTGAAGGCATAGAGATCAAACCACAGAAGACCTGAAATACGGATGTAATAAAATAATGTGGGTTTTTACTGTAATAAAAATGTAAGAGGACAATCGCATCTGTCACCAGGAAGATTAAGGTTTGAGAAACATAGTGAAGTCTTAACATGAGCATTCCTGCACACACATAAGGAAGTGCCTGCATCAGGGAGGGGCTCTGGGTACTAACAGTCAAGGTTTATTTTGAATTGAGCTCTCTGTTCACACCTATCTATCAAGCCAAGTATGTTAATATTTTGCAGAGGAAAAGGAAAGCTTCTTATCAAAGCAGCCCTCAATTACAGTTACTTACAGCAGGTACCTCTCACGAACCTTGGGTTTACTAATCAGAGGCCATGATTCCATTCCCACTAAGGCCTAAGCCTAGATTCCCTGGGAAAAAGATCAAGGCTAATATGCAGATGATTACAGAGATGTTCTCACCTGCATCTTGTCAAAGAAAAACATCCAAGTTTTCTTCACCAGAAAAGTCTACAAGGTTACCATTTTCCTGATCTTCATTATTTACCTGAGCAGTCTGACTACGTAACCAAAAGCCAAACACAACTTATGAAAAAGGATCCAAGAAGTAATTTCTCATGGTGACACTTGCTTCTTTGACAAGCCTACAGAATAAGAACACACAGCAGCTTTTTTAATGCTGGCAATGTGTTTCTGGTAAAACATTGTGCACTGGAGCTGAGAGAACACAACCCCACTAGAACTCATGCTCAATCTTTCTCGTTCCTCTCACATTGGGGAAAAGTTAGCAAGCCAAAAAGGCACTGGTAAAATTTAGCTTATAGCATGCAGTAATGAGACTGTGGGAATATTCTCCAGTTACTGATTTAGTACAATTTGTTGGAGGAGTATGTGGTTAACAAAAAAGAAGCCTGAACTAAGCCACAAAATATATTTATTACACTCCAAAAACATGTTTCCTATAACAATTAATTTTTCATAAATAGTCTGGTGAAGATGAACCAGAAAATAAGAATTCCATTTTGGATACAATTTTGTCAGTGACGTGAGAAGTGGAAACCTCAGAAAATCTAGAAAAACTTTTACATTAGAAGAGGTGTAAACACAGTAATTGGGGTCTCCCACACAATGAAAAATTACCTTAACCTCAGGCTATTTGTCTTTCTGGAGGGCATCATATTTTCTCCATGACCATCCAGGCAATTCTTTATCCACCAAATGGTCCATCCATCAAATCCATGACTCTCCAGTTTAGAGACAAGGATGTCATGTGGGACAGTGTCAAATTCTTTGCATAAATCCAAGTGGATGATGTCAGTTGCTCTTCCCTTAATCCACCACTGCTGTAACCATATCAGAGACCTCCAAATTCGTCAGGCACCATCTGCCTCTAGTGAAGCCATGTTGGCTGTCACTAATCACCCTCTTAATATCCCATGCACCTTAACATTTTTCCCAGAAAGATCTGTTCCTGACAAAGGTTTAGTCTGACTATAAAGTTGCATTTTCTATTTAAAGGCCAAGAATTCCATGCTAGCTGTAGAATTATTGCTTCTTTCTTCCATTTGCAGCTAGTATAGGAACTACCAAAATAAGTAACTACAGAAAGCAGTAAGCAAAGATTGCTGGTCCAAAGGGAAAGTTAAGTTGCAAAATTCAGAAGTTTCATAATCCCATGAGTATCTTGGTAGCAGAAGAGACTCATACAAGAAGACAATTTACTGTCCCTAAAACAATGTTGGCAATTATATACTAAATCTAGAGGAGTTCTGCAAAGTACAGGTAGGCAGGCACCTGCTAACTTTTCCAACAGCGCAATGCTTGGCCTTCATGGCACCTGTGCACACTGAGAATGAGAACCTCTGACTCACATTGCACAGGAGCAGTTACTTAGTCACCGCTGAACACAAATACCCAAAGTTCTACATCCTATATTTAACTTGCAAATTGTACTGCTACCAAAAAATATAAGCCCAGAGAAGGCTATAAAATATAAAATTTGCTGATAAGAGCTCATTGCAAGGAAGCACACTCTCCTCCATAAATATTTTAAGTGTTAATAAAACAGCACCAAAGAGAGAAAGACACTAAAAAGTGTATTTTACATCTCCTTTCCTCCCACTTCTTTTAACAGTGGACAGACAGGAGGAGAGCAATGGCAGCTCCTGCCCAAATAATTTCATTGATCCAAACATGATCAATCTTACAGTAGACAAGAGGAACAAAAACGAGCCACCATCTGTGGTGTCTTCTGGGTGGCAGCAGAACTAGCATTTTCTGAGTGAGCTGACACTCATGTCAGAGACAAGAGATGCATGATGGTTTTAAGAAACTTTTGTATCATTCTAAATTTGTTTTTCATAATCTATATTGAAAGATACATTGATGCCAAGAGTAGCAAGCTGCTTTTTTTTGTGAAAGATGTTAACAACATACCTTCACAGTGGCTGTCATTGTATCATCATGGTGTGTTACACCCCCTGAAACTACAATTCATTGCCAGCAATGAGATACCTGAACTTAATTCAGAGCTCTTTGCACTTCCTGCTACTTGGAAGATATTAAAGAGCTGCCCTGAACATGCATTGTGCTGAAAGCTGCTAAGAAAGATCCACTTGCACTGAGGAAACCTGGAATACTGTTTTGGAGATAAGTTCATTCATTTTTTTGAGGCAAAAATTTACTGTGGTTGAAGCAGTAACAGTAAATAGTCACTTGATACACAAGTGTCACTCTCCCTTTCAGAAGACAGATCCAATACATTAATTGCTAAAGTGTCATCAAATATCTGACAGATCAGACCCAAATGGTGTGGTGTGCTTACACCAGACGGCAATCTGAGTCTTAAAAGTAAAGTTACAGCCTTCTTTGCTGTAAGATTTCCAAATGGACATGTTGTGCATGTTATTTATGGACATCTGCCCAGACCTTCAGATGAACAACTTAAGAGATGTGAGCTTCCACCCCAAACTCAGTGACAACATCTCAGTTCTCCAGTTTAACTATTGAGTTACCGATTGCTTCTGCAAACAGCCAAAAGAATGAGAAAAGCCAACAGGGAACTAGAAGTTGATATAATGGTGGGAAATTAAAAATAAAAAGGCAAACAGAGGGAAGGAGAATCTAGTGAAGGACAAGAGAGACATGGAATACAGTGTCCTGAAGGAAGGGGACACTGAAGAGAGAGGAGAAACCACAAAACTCCTCTCAGCCTGAGAGACCCAGAAGCAAAAGCTGAGCCACCCTTCAAGGCCACCCGCTCACTCAATCCTTCACTTTGTCCCTTTCCAAAGCATCAGACTGGTCACTGTGGTCAAGGAACAAGGTTGTGCTGTCCCCTCCATCACCATAAAGATTGGGTCTCTCCTGCCTCCTGTTTCCACAGCAAGCGGTCCTGCCAGAGCCCCCTCATCGTACCCAGGGCCCTGCAAGCCACCCCAAACGAGAGGCCTTGCTGAGGGCAGGATGGCCACGAGGCTCAGGACTCGGGCAGCCCTCCCTCCCTCCTTTCTTCCTTCCTTCCTTCCTTCCTTGGGGTAAACCTGATGCAGCGCTGTCAGCACAGACCTAAAAAGACAGCAATCACATCAGCCCCAGCACAAGAAACACATGGATACTCTACCAGCCTGATCTGTGTGCTCGACAGTCCTTAGGCAGACACCCCCCCGCTCCAGAGAAGCAGATAAAAGGCACGAAACGCGGTATTTACCTCCCACTGCCCCTCCCCGTGCTCCATGAGGGCCAGTGCTGGGCCCTGGTGTGCTCTGTTACCTGCACAGCTCCATGAGGGCCGGTGCTGGGCCCTGGTGTGCTCTGTTACCTGCACAGCTCCATGAGGGCCGGTGCTGGGCCCTGGTGTGCCCTTTTACCTGCACAGCCCCGCAGCTGCTGTCCCTCAGGATGGGCTCCCAGCACCCAGATTGTTCCACAAAACACCCCTCCAGCCTTNCCCTGGTGTGCCCTTTTACCTGCACAGCCCCGCAGCTGCTGTCCCTCAGGATGGGCTCCCAGCACCCAGATTGTTCCACAAAACACCCCTCCAGCCTTAGTCGTCAAGTAATGCCTCAGATTTCAGCATACACTGTTACCTATGTGGCTGTGCTCTGACATCAGTGGTATTTCTACACCACAAACCTCCTGGTTTTGCTGTGGCCAGGTCAAGCTGCTGCTTTGTAATGAGCAGTAACATCACTGGTCTGGCTTGTCATCCATGTTAGATTAGGGCAGGGGGATGCAGAGGGTGGGTGCCTCAAGTATATGCCTTAGACTGGGTTCTAATGTCCATATATTGTACTTTCTGAGAATATTCATCACCCTGACTGGGCTAATGAGCTGGTTGCTCAAAGGACAACAATATACTGCAGAAAAGTTGCCCAGAGGCAGAATAAAGGACATTCATCTGGTCTCTGGAGCCACAGGTGTCTGGTATCTGCTGGTTACAGCCCACCTACAAATAAAGAACTGGACCCAGAGATGGGCCAGGTGTCACTCTGTCTAAAATATCCTCTGTTCACTTAACCTGCACAGAGTTATTGCTGGGCCAGGTGTGGCTGGAAGTTCACAACACAGCTGATCCAACGCCTGCTCCTTTAGCATGGTCCTCAGGTTGAGCTGGAGATCTTTACGCTGGGGCTGGCCAGAAACCTAAACACAGCATTGTTGAACTGTTTGGAGCCTCAAGATCATCACAATAAAGGGAGGGAGGGGAGCACACTGTGGCAAATTTACCTCTGCTTACAACCACTGCTTACCATGCAAAACGCAGCAATTCTGTGAGCAGGACTTCACTGCACATTCTCCATTCAAAGGGAGAGGGGAAGCCAGTTTTTAAAAACTAGGGCAAAGGCCAGTAGATTACCACAAAGTTATTTAAACAAGGAACGCCAGAAAGCCAGCTTTGTGAATGTAAAGCTTATGTGAGCTTCTGTAAGCTGAGGGGAATAAACATGTTCTGCCTCCCAAATATAATCAGCTGGAAGCAGCAGCACTTCATCAGTGAGAAATTTCCAAGAACTTTGCAAAACTAGGAAGAAGAAAAAGCAATTATTAACATGCCTTTCTGCTCTTCTTTATGTCTGACACCAAAAGAAATGTGTTTGTCTGACACACAGTGTATTTATACATCCACACCTTATGGCTTGCTCTGTCCATGACTTCATCAGTAAAAGGTGTTCAGGGTTTGCCAGGCATTAAGTGGCCAGACAGAATGCATTAGTTTAGAAACAGATTATTAAATACCACTATCAAACTGAAGTCAATAAATACAGTAGAACGAAAGTCCCTCAATTATATAATGCTTTATGTGTACTGTTAAAAAATTCCCATCCAGTATGGTTTCAGTCCTGTTTTGATTTCTGCCTTGCCTAACCCTTTACTTTCTTCTGTCAAGCCTTATCCTACCTCAGTGTGTAGTACTGCCAGTTACTGAGTTGTCTTCATGTTTTTGGGAACCGTCCCTACTGAGCAAAGTGAGCCAAGTCACCACATTTGGATTCTAAACTCCAGGACTTCAAACCACTCACACAGTTGAAGGATCACCAATCAACTCCGTTTCTTCTAGGCAGAAAAGGATGTGCTTCCAGGCTGATGGGAGAACTCTCTGTTCCCTTTCAAAACGCAAAGGAAAATTCTGCAGAATGCCATTAAAGTCATAGCATGCAAAACTGTGACAGCCCCTCCCTCTCACCTGCCTACTCAACAGCAATGCTAAAAGGATTATCTTCAACTCATCTTCAGTCCAAGCAACCATTTGTTTTTAAAACCACATCAGTGCTGCCTTCCAGCACAGACCATGCTAAATTTGTACCAATAGAGACTCCACTGTTATCCAAGGGGACATCATCAGTAGCTTGGATAAAACCAAGCATATTCTAGCCACAAAGGACCAGAAGATGGGGTGCTCTTTTTAAGAATTAAAAGGCAGGAATTTTTATAGTTGTTTTTGCTGCTTTTGTTGACTTCTGATGAGAGTTATCAGACAATGTTCTTCTGAGTTGGAATCACTTCAACACCAGACACCTATTTGTGGGTCTTATTTCAGCAGAACTATTTTCTTCTCAAAGAAATCTTAAGGCTTCAGTAAGAAGTCACATCCATTTTTTTGGACAGTTTTAATTTTCTTCATCTCCTCACTTACCCTGATCAGGATTAAACTGGATTAACAGAATGGGCATGCTTTGGTCCTGCCTCAGACTGCATTCAGTTTAAGTTTAAATCTTACATTCAATGTACCATAGTTGTTAAAAAATGCTCCCACAAAGCAAAGCACTGTATGGTTCTTAGCAACCCATCACATAAAATATTTAATTCTCCACACTTGCTCCAAAAGTATATGCAAAAAAAAAAATGCAGAAAATTCAAACAATGTATAAGGGTTGGTTAGTTTTTGGTTTGGTTTTTTTTCAGGTCCCAGTAGCACTGAAGCCGAGAAATCTTGCATTTAAACTAAATAAAGCAATGCCCTCTAGTGTTCCGTGGAGAAATCCTGTACAAGGCTGCCAAAAGCCTTAAAATTCACGTACCATCTCAAGTGACAGTCAACGTTTTGAAAGCTTACAGATCACATGGAGCATCCTTGGAATTTTCTACTTATGACTGTGGCCTGCAGAACTATTTGGGATTCTTTCTTTTCCTTCCCTCCATTGCTGATACTTGTATCATAATTTCAAATACCATCTATGGACAGTCTTCCCACTTGGGGCATGTGTCAAATCACATCATACCACCCTACACCTTCCCCAAGTACACACAGCATTTGGTACCCTGTGTTACTGACCCATTACACAACCAGGCTGTTATTTTTGGCTTGAGGAGCTTTCTTACAGAGCTCCAAAATTAAGTAGATTTCTTTAAGGCAGCAGCTGTCCCAAGGTATTGATAAACTGCAAACAGAACTACCCAAATTAAAGAAAGACACAAACAAAGGACAGCATTCTCATAGTTCAAAAAAACTCCTGTAGAGCTATCAAAATATTTATTTACATTCTGTACACATTACAAAACTCAACTTTGCATCCCACACAGGATTGGAAGAGATTTTATTACTGGAGGTCTGAAAAGCAAAAGGTAAAGTCCTTGATGAAAGCTGCTCTTAAACAGCCAGTTAGGAGTCCTTAAATTTTACCATCCACTGCTCTTAAAAGACAACTGCTAAGCTCTCACCATCTAGACAAATTAAAAATAATTAACAACAATAAGTGCTTCTGTTATTTTTGCCACTGATCTGCTGCAGATAGAAACCACAGATCAAAAGGGAAGGAAAAAAAAAAAGATTGGAAGGAAACACCAGTTCTGCCCATATCCTCTCTGAAATAAAGGGAGAAAAAGATTAAATTGACTACTTTCTGGCAACCTAAGGGGACTGGTACACTTGGAAAACCGTCAGTACAAAGACAGCATCAGTCACAAATACCCTAAGCCCTATGTGATTGTACAGGCATTTGAGGGGGAAGCAACACTTGACTGTCAGGTGAAAGATACTGTATTATGGTTGGACACAAGGTCTTTTCTTTTCCTAACTAAATGGTTCTTTGATTCTATTAAGCTGCTGTCTGGAATTTGTTTCTTGTCTGAACAATTACAGCAATCACAAGTAGGCCTATTAACAGTGATTCACACTCCTGTTGGGACATTCACTGGAGCAAAGTTAATACAGGCGTGGTTTCTTCAGAGAGAAGCTAGCTTGGCCTGTTTGATAGGTAAAGACAGGGGCTTAAGTCTTCGGACCAGGCAACACCCTGCACCTTCCAGAGGAATTTATTCATAAAAACAAGACATCAGAAATCTCTTTAAAAAGTTTTGTTCATATAAGTCAAGTTCTCCAAACAAAAGCCTGCCAGAGTGACTAAGCAAAAATTACTGGATATTAAGAAAACATCCAGTGAAATCATATACCTAGAGTGAATTCTGGACTTGATGTGGAACTTGTGATGAGCCTTTTAGGCCTCTCTATTTGCAGCCCTTCTGTCTTAGGCTGCAATTCAGAATTTGGATATAGAAGTGGGATCAAATTAGACATTTTTAAAAGTAGATTTGAGCTAGGAAACTCCACTTCAAAATTTAAATTGCATTCTCCTCAGAGGGCAACCAGTATATACTCTAAATAAACAAGCAGATACTTTATTTTTCTCTAATGAGGGGCGGTTACTGCCAAGCATTCTGGCCTGCAAAGAAATTATTTTTCATCTTGTTATACATGTTACCAAATTAAGGGAGAAAAGAAAGCAGTTAAGAGACCATCCAAAAGACAGTCAAGAGAGAATATTCAGTGTTTGTACCACTGCACTAGGAACTCCTATTTCTTAGAGGTCTGACATAATACATCTGTGTTACTGAGTCTATGCACAGAACACTATCCTGGAGAAACTGTTTGTATGTGTGCTTACTTGTAAAAAACCAAAAAGCTCTCAGGATCAGATTCCTCCCTGTTGCATTGTCATTCTGTTTGCAGGGTACAGTGTGAGGAAAGGACCGTTCGAAATTCAAGGTACAAAAAAAGCAATGGAAGGGTCTGGGGAAAACAGGTATTATTTAGAGAACCCAGTTTCCAGCCTGACTGAACAGAACAGCTTTTCCACTTCCTTCAGTTTATTCCCAGTCCAGTCCCTTTCAGACACATTCTCATCTTCTCTGGGAAGAAGCAGAACAGCTTCAAGGAGAATGGAGGAAAATACTCCAGCATACATCAGAGAGGCCACACACACACGCTGCTAGATCTTGACAACACGAGTGCTGTTCTGCAGGGCTGGGAGCATTCCACTAGTGCTTCACTAGGCAAAGATGCCAAGAGTGTCCAGGTAAGACACTAAAACCATCTGAACTGCAAGTAGTTTCAACTGAGCTCTTCCATTCTTCACCTTGGCCCTCTTCTTGCACAAGTGTTTGCTATGAGTCTACTGCTGGTGCTTTCTCTGTGATTTCTTTTTGTGTCACTATCTGCAGGTACTTCAGTCGCATGGGAGGGAGCTGCTCATAAAGGTCAAATCCCAAAGGACTCTCTGCATTCAGCAGTCTGTAGTACAGCAGGTGTTTTTTCAAATTCTGAAGAAACAAACAGAAAGGTATCTCATCTTTTCCACTGTCTCCAACACAACAGTAAATCTGCAAACAGTACAATTCCATCATGCCCAAGATATTTAATTACATCATCTTCAACAGAAGAGCTATAAAAGGCAAGTTTCTTCCAATAAAATTCACTTTTTTGCATGAGAATTCCTCTTCTAAACACAACTTCATTGTCTCCTCAACAGCCCCTCACAATGACTTCTTGCCAGAAACCTAAGTGGATTTTTGAGTGTGATCTAATTTACCCTGCACACTAATCACCCAGGGCCAAATGATGCAGTTCTGTCCCACAAAGGATAGAGTTTAGCAAGCTCCTTGAAAAGAAGAGAAACCTTACATCTGTCCTGTTCTTTTCAGGGGTAGCAACTAAGAGTTAAAAGTGATCACCTCTGGCCACCTATTCATAACTGTGCTATAATCATTCCTCTAGCATCCCTAGGTATCTGGATAAGAGGCATGGAAATAAAGTACAGGAGATTCATCTAGGTTTCAATGGGCTCAGTGTTTTGAGGTCAATTACTACAAGAATTGGTTAAGCGTATTTATAGTTATTGCAGGCCAAAATCTTGCTGCTAATCTCCTCTGATTCTCAAATTAGCAAGTTAATTAAACACAAATTTCAAAAGCCAAACATAAGTCTATAAAACCACCATGTATGGAAAACTTAATTCCCTGCAGCACAAACTGAATCTTACAAATCCTACCTCATCCACCAACAGCCACGTCTTCCGCAGCATGCTTTTCCGAGCAGCATCTGTCTCCTGGGAACAAAACATACACTTTCCTTAATATGGTGGAGTAATACCTTTGCCCAGGGGCATACAGCACTCCAGGATAATTTGTTCATTATAATGATGAGCAGCTTGTTCCAGCATAAAGTGCTTGAGATGTCTTATCACTTAAATCCTGCCTCTGCTCCTTTCCCTGATCTGAATCTCAGCTGACTTCTCAACCTCCAGGGAGAACCGAAGATCAGAGGTGAAGTGTTGCTAGCACAACTATTCACTGATAGAGGCCCCAAGGCCATAGGGAAGCTTCTGCTTGGTTACTCAAGCAAAGTCAAAGAAGAGAGTATTTTGCACCTTAAGATTGCTAAGGTAGAGGCCAAATCGATTACAAGCTCCCTCTGCCTGATCACTTTCCTTATTCTTTCTGCTTATTCTCCCCCACCACCACAAAACACATAATTACTGACCTCAAAGATTTATGTAGGAGTGGCTACCATTAATGCAAGTGCTTCAGAACAAAAGCTGCTGCCTCATAAGTGAATTCTCAAACAGCTGACCAGTCCTCAACACATTTGCTTACAATCTTTGTTTTCAAGTCCCAAAGGTCAGTGATTCATCACAAGCCACATCGGATTCACAGGGAGAGCAGATGCAAAACCCAGACTGCAGCCCTGAAGCTCTGCTATCCATTACCCACCTGCGTCGTGCTTTCTTGGGAGAAAATAAAACTGTTCACATGAGCCACGGCCACCACGTACAGAACAGGGCACCAGGCGTGGCGCAGCGCACCAGTGACCAGCGTTCGGAAGTAGAGTCGCAGGAGGTTCAGGTTATCCTCAGGAGGGGAAGTGTAGTGCTCAAGAGGCACAGGAAACTGCAACAAACCCAGCCAGAGGCAACATTACAATTTTTGTGAGGGTCTAAGTAGTGAGAGGAGGTTCATGACTTCTAGGGTGCCCTTCCTTGTGCATGCCCACCCATACAATGCGATGTACCCCAGTGGCATGACCCCCGCCTTTGCAGCAGAGCTGCTGTGGCCCACCCTGACTGATGTGACATGCCTTGACAAAGTGCTGTCTAGACCACTTCAGCTTCATGGAGAGATGTTTTACTGGTCCTATCACTGCAGCTGATTTTTGGCACAGGTAAGATGAGCGCTTATAAAGTAAGAAGACAGGGTACTTTTGACAGCACCACTAAATTCTATCTCTTGTGCTCTGCTCACGCAAAAGAAACACAGTCCTACACTTGACAGAACAAATTTTCTTGGTGAGTTATTCAACAGAGCAGAATTTCAGTATAACTATATGTGGAAAGATGGTTGAGAGGGAAAACGACTATTTGTCTATGCATGGGCAAGGAAAAAGTTCTCACCAAGGTGTGAAAACACTTATTTAAGGGAAAGGTAATTGCTAGCAGAACACGGGGCGTGACCAGCCCTTCATACATACAGCCTATAAATTAGAAGGCTCTTAATTGTTAGACCAAGCAAGGTTTGGGACAGTTTCCACTCAAGACTGAGCAATTTCACAGCTCCTGCCCTCCACATATACACACAAATCAAGGCTGGAGAATCACAGGCAAGAGCCCAGTAAGTCAGAAACAGTAGTGACAGGCAATTACCATAAGCTAGGATTACCTGTTGCAATGGCACTCCCAGCGCTCTCAGGATATTTGTGTGCTCCCCAAAAACAGAGAGACGCAGATGAACACTGAAACGCTTCTGTAGAGGTAGAAGAACAAAGACTCCAAAGAGGGGATCTCCAAAGGAGACACCCTCAAATTGCTCCAGGAGACTTATATAAAGATCGTGGAAGGATGCCAAACCAGGGAGAGGGGCATCCAAGTTCAGGGAGTCCAGGGCCTTGGGTTGGCAATACACAGAGAGAAGGGCAGCTGTGTAGCGGTGGATTGCTGCTTCTAAAAAGAGGTCACTGCCTGTGAGGAAGACACACATGAGCCGTGCAAGTTTGGCAGCAGTTGGGATGCTCTGAAGGATTTTAGAACGCCAGGTTTCCAGCAACAAGACCCACTGCAGGTTCCAGGTCACAGTGTTGATAAGATCAAGTGGGAGAGAGTTCAGTATAGCCCCACGTGTCTCTGCATTAGTCACTCTGTTGTAGAGGCTGATAAGCGGAAAGAATGGCCAGTCGGAAGGCAGGATGGGCCCTCTAACCTCAGGAAGCAGCATTGACTGGATGAGGTAATTCCGCCCTTGGTAGGATGCCTGAGAACGCATAAGGTTGGACTGCAAGTGGACAAAGTGAGAGAGGTAGCAGGAACGAACGGAAGGCAGATTCTGGTAAGATTCTCTCAGCAGGGCACCACGAGTAACCTTTGGAACAAATGCTGCTGCCGAGCCAGGCTGTGCCAGTTTGGCACTGGTACCCAGATGCAGAATATCAGAAAAGTCAGCTGCTTCTGGCCCTCCAGCTTTCCCTTCACTGTAAGGTAAAGACAAACAACAGTTGAAGAAACAAATGAACAAACAAAAACTTGAAATGCCAAACAAACAACATAGCACATAAATTCATCTCTATAGTCTTCCTGGAACAGGCAGGTAGTATATGCAGATCACTCAAAACTTTCTACATCATGGAGCCATTCTAATACAGAGGGCCTTTAAAAGCATCAGCTACCTTGGTATTTACAGGGAATTCACAGAACCACATTTGGAGTCAGCAACACTGAGGCCATGCCATGAAAACCCTCCACACAATGCCAGTCTAGTGTGGAGGCTGAAATCCCTTGTCCAGAAGGGCAGCCTATTTACCAACACAGACATGAGAGTGCTGAGATGAAATACTGCATTTCAGATAAGGCCTACAGGAACCAGTAAGACAATTCTCAAAGCAGTAGCTTTGCAGCTGGCAGTGGTAAGGTCAGGAGAACCATACAAACTGATAGAAACTGCATGTGGAGTGTCTGTCAAATCCATATGTCACAATCTCAGACCAAAGACTCACCATTTTGTTGACCCAAAAAGAAGAACAAAACACCACCATACAAACAAATCCACTAACAAATTTTCCCTCTTTCTGAAAAAACATAGTATCTTCTTATAGCACTTTGGTTCAACCTCCTACAGGGATACACCAATGCTGCATATAGGTAAAACCTTATAAAATGAGGACCTTGCTGCCTTTGTAAAAGCATGGCTCAGGCCTGTTACTTCAGCTAAGCAGAAAAGGACTGTGGGAAAGAGATACAGCTGAATTAGGGGTAGAAAAACATGCTGCGTGACTGTCACGTGTTCACATCGTGGTGTGTGGTGGTTGGTTGAATTATGTTTGTTATGCTTTAAAACTGTGTAAACTGATAACTGGCTAAGTGCTTAAAAAGGTGGAGGTTTTGCAATAAAAGGCTCTCCTCTGCATGGGGAGTCTGCGTTGCTCATTATCACAACACACCATGGCTAATTTCACATAGATTGAGATGAACAAATTAAACTGCTAACACCTTCTTGCCCAGATATGAGAGGATTAGTATTTGAGATGCTCATGATTTCTTCCAGTGTAAGGTGGAAGACATGGTATTTGTCAAATCAGCAAATATTTGTGTAAGAACTTGATTAATAAGGATTTCAGGAAGATTCACTAAGTTTTTCAGGCTATGTCAAATTCTCACTTATTTTCAGGACTCACTACTCTCAGGATGGCAGATGCTAGGCCTTAGGGAGGATCAGTTCTATCAGGAACCACACAAGCCTTGTCACAGACGAAATCAAAACAACCTCATATTTCTCAACACCAATACATCAGAGAAAAATATGCAACCACATTGCTTGCCTGATTAGAAGGCTCTGTGCCTGGAGAATATGCCAATGAGTAACTAAAATTTAACCACAGGTCCTGTTACAGTCCAAAAATTACAACAAAATTGCAGCGCCAAGATGTTTTTTCTATTTTCTCCATCTTTTCCTACGTACCAGACTAGAGAAAGGAAAAAACGCAAAGCTTACGGAAGAAACTCTGGATTAAAGGCAAGATCCAGTAGGACCTCGTGAGCCAGATGCTCACTCCCTGGCAACAGACGGCTTAGCAATGCCATGGCAACGCAGTGATGGAGAGAGGCATGCTGGGTGTAATCCGGACAAGTGCCTGCCTGTACAGGAAACAAAACAACAGATAAAAGCACTGCATCATTTGTCAACAAGACATTCAGCAAGGACAGGAGGGTCAAACAAGACACAGATTTCCCTGGAAGTGAAAGACTGAGGAAGACTGCAAGAGCTGTCAGCATTCATACCAAGAGATATTTCTGCTTCCCCTGACTGCCTTAGATAGTTGACAATTTTTTAGCAACACGCTCGAAAACTTTATTCCTACTCTATCCCAAAGAAAGGCAAAAGTAGAGTTTTTCCATCCAAAGTATTTTGGAACTAAATCCCCACATCAGTAACTGAAAAGATGTTATTTTCTAATGGGGCACAAAAGTCAGCAGAAGAGTCACCAGACAGATTTAAGAAAGAACAGGGATGTGAAGACCAGTGAAGTCAATTCTGCACGGGAAAGAAACGAAAGGACTAATAAGGATACCATTCTCCGAGCCAACGCTAACACAAAGTACTGCAGGTGATATTCATGGCGTAAGATCCACGCAGATGAGGGAGTCACAGAAGGAGGTCCAGTCTGCCAGCTTTGATGCAGATAATCCTTCAAGCCTCTGAAGCCCAGCACAGAGCTGTACTATAAAGGAATCACAAGTGGAGACAAATAACATCAAGACAGTTTGTGTTTGGAGGAAAGTAAAACACAGCCCTCTCCAAGGCCCACCCCCTACCTTCTCTAACACGAGAATTCCTGTTGGCTACTCCAAAAGGCATATTTAAAAACAGCCTTATAAATATCTGCTTTTCTGCCTCAGGGCTCACCTGCATCCATCATGACCATCCTGATCACAGATAACCAACAGTCACTGCCTACATTTTCCATAGTGCTTTGTAAGGCAGAAATCTGGCCAGTGGTTTAAAATGTTTTTTTCCTCATCTGGCCAGATATTTCCAGTAGTAGCCAATCAGCTAATTCAACACAAGGAGACACAGGAAGGCTTTGAGAAAGCTTATGCTAGGTATTCCATCTTTCTAGGGCTCGGCCATTTGCTCTTTAGGATCTGCAATCTTCCATGACTCACTTATTCTAAAAATTCAGAACAAACCAAAGCACGAAGGGTCTACTTCAGTAGCCCTGTAGCACTCATTCTCTCCTTTAATATTATCCCATTTTTCTTTGTTATATATGCTCCAACCATGCTTTTCATTCACTGACACTCAAGTTTTATATTTTGCTTAGCCACACAACAGTTATTCAACTCTTCTCAACATTTTTATAAATCCATCCTTTAAGCATCACCTGCTCTGTAATTCCAGCTTCCTGGTGCCAACTGAATATTGGAATTCAAAGACATGGTATTTTTCTGATCCTCATCCCACTTGTTCTGAAAGTGGGGCTGTTTCTCTCTATAACACTTAAATATTTTTAGAAATGTACAACAATTTGCTTTTAGCAGTCTTTCTAACATCTCTTTTATGCCTGGGAAAGTACAAATACTAACCTCCCTCACAAGTATATCAACATCTACCTAGAATTTATAGTGAAAAAGTCTAATCTCACCTTGCTGGTCAGGCCTTTGTGAATGTGGATGATGTTATTGATGAGAAACAGGAGGGCAGTGAGGAAGGGGAAAGGTGACTTGGAACCAACCAGGCTCAATGGAGGTTTGCCTCCAGTGCAACTCAGAGATGCAATGCTGACGACAGATTCTGGTGCCGGGGAACAGGACAGAGGGTTGCACAAAGCAGAACATGGCCTGCGTAAACAAATAAAGAGAGAGGAGTTAGGTCAAAAGCATTCACAGTGCTGAGGAATTATCTTGCGGAAATGTTGCTATCTATCTGAACTGTACCACACACTGCAGTAAAATGGAAGCCCTGAAGACAGTGAAAGCAAAAAGCCAGTGTCACAGCTGGTACACTAAGGACTACTGCCATACAAGGTAATGCCAGCGAGCTGTCAGGAACTCTTCTCTTCAGATGAATTGGTCATGACGAGCAGAAATACTGATGCAGTGACGCATCTCTGATGTCAAACACTTGAAAGCATTGGACCTTTGATTTAAAAAAAAACGCCTTTCCTTACATACATACGCACACCAGGCTAATAAGGCTGCCCACCCACTCAAGACATTTTGATACTAAACTTGTAGGCAAAGCCGAAAAGCTAGATTATATCTAAAATTGACATTGCAAAAATGCTGCCCTTTATATACGAATGAAATGCATATTTTTAAATCATATTCAGAAAGAACCTAGCTTTAATGTACATGAACATGACTCTGCAAATCACTCTTGGTGTGTGTTCTCTGCAGGTGAAACTATGAATTGTCACACCAGCAGTGCTTGCTAGGCCCACAGTAGATACATAATGTCTGTACAGGTAAGACCACCACAAGGAAGCATGACCACAACCAAGTTGCTCACTGGCAATGGGGTTAATAGGGCAAACCCTGTCAAAGATCCATATCATTACTCTATGGCAGAAAACTAATTGGTTAAATGCACTGCTCTTTCTACCGCTAGTATTACATGTACAAGACACATAAACACATGTGGGGCTCACGAAGTACCCTGAACTCCTGGACCTCAACTGCCCAGAAAGTCTAGACAAAATTGTAAAAATACTAGGGCAGAGATTAGCTGACTCTCGTTTTTACCAGTCAGTGTTAAGAACAGCCTAGAATTCTTGCTGATGAGCTTTTATAGACTGACCAAATCCATTGTTTTCAGACCTCAAGGACAGGCAGAAAAGGGTCTAATGAGTGCTCTTGTGTTGGAAGCTTTGGTGTCAAGAGCTTCAGATCACAGTCTGTCATGAAAGAACATGAATTAAAATGTTTGGTGACCATTCAAGTAACACTTGAAACCAAAAATTTCAAGTGCCCTTTGTATCAGATGTTCTCAGTGGCAGATGGATGCCTCTCTGACTGCAAGTTAGGCCTTTTAGAATCCTCACTGCAGAAGATTAATCACAGCCTAGTAAGGAGGCTCCCTCTACAGCAGAAAGACAGAATATCTGCAGTGCTTAACTGTTCCCACAGCCAGAGCTTATGTTATCCAAATGCCTGAAAGAACAGTTTGGTATCTGTTCTTTCACTTCTCTGCAGGGGTTTTCACAGCCCTGATGAAGCTCTGCAGGAGCCTAAAGATGTGAATCTAGTTAAATTCTTTTATATAAGCAGCATCACACAGAGCACATAAATGGTACATGCACACACACACTCACCTCATCATGTAAGAGGGACTCAACTAATGTTACTTTTTTTTTAATGCTACTTTTTTTTTTTTTTTTAGACCAATGAAACCAATAGAAGAACCAAAGCCAAGAGTGCCTAAAATAATCTGAAACTGATACAAAAACCCCAGCTACAACGTAAAGCAGAGATGCAGCAGCACCAGGAGAAAAGAAGGAGTTGCAGAACCCCTGCAGCCATCATGCCTTTTCTGTGAGAGGGGAGAGGACAAAGCAGGGTGTAGACAGAGCCCTCCTGCACACCAATTCCCATATGTGGGGCATGTTGCACAGGGAAAAGAAGAGGGAGAGGGAGAGCAGTCACACAGTACAGCAGAGAAATGGGGCTCCCTAAGCTTCTGACAACTGCATCTTAGCAGTGGAATGGTTTTACCTGAGCAAGTCCCACATGCTGTCTATGGCTGGCTGGTTGAGAAGCGGCTGCAGCACCTCAGATGTCAAATGTTCCAGTTCCTCTAAGCAGTCAATTGGATTGACTGATGGCTGTAGAAGACATGAAGAATGACAGGAAAAAAGAGTGAATAACCACAGCATCTAGTGATAGTAAAAAGACAGATTGATTTATTTGCTTCCTCTGTGTTTATTACCTTTTTGCCAGACCCCATCACCCATATAGTGGTACTGCTCTAGGTTAGAGCCAGCTTCACTGCTCATAGTGTGGAAGCTGAGAGCTGGCACCTCAAGGTGTTCTCACACTCAAGCATTAAAATGCACCCCAGAGATTCTTAATCGGCTGGAAGGAAGAGATGGGATCCTCGGAATCAAGATTCCCTAAAAGAAAACTTGGCTAAACCCCCCTCCCCAAACCATCGACATGTTTCTAGTTAAACTGAAGATAACATAAAGGTGATCAGAACTACCTTGAGAAAGCTGAGTGGCACCATGAGGGTCTCCAAAACAAAAAAAATTTAAAAAAAAATCAGCTGCCAAATGTGATTGACCTACCCATCAAAGCATGACTGTGGATGAACACTGCACAGAGGAGGAATTGTGGCTTTTAGAGAATCATCCAAATTCTTCTGACCCTAGTAAGCAATATTCCAGGTTGAAGGAACATGCTGGCAAATTTTAACACTTTTCATTTTCATTAGAATGCTGCTTTGGGATACAGAAATACTCATTTCTATTACATAAAATCTGATTTTTCCCCAGGTGAAATCCGCCTCCAGAAATCAGTAAAACCTTTGTGAAGATGCTAACCTTAGTTTTTAATAGTCTAACAAAAATATTCCAAGAAGGTCCCAGTATACACTAATCTAATTACTATACAAGTTGATTTTTTTTGCACTAATCTATTCAAACATGCTACATACAAATTTTTTTTTAATCAGCTAACCACAGGCAGATGACTGAACTTCTTTTTAAGGGGAAACTAAAAAACTCAGCACAATTCAAGAACTCAGGAAATTGTTTGCTCAGTCGCTCTTCTGGGATATCTGTAAAAATTAAAAATTAAAACCTCTTGGCTTTCCTGTTCTCTAATGCTCAGGACACAATCACAGCATGTGAAAGGTACACCCAACTTCGGAGCACTGAAGACATCTTTGAGAGATACTGGCAGTTTCCACCTCAGCCATAACTAGTAAATTCCGTTGCTTTTGGCAAGTTTCAGAGGAGTTGCACAAGTGTGAATAACTACAGCCATTAAATTACCCCAACACCTTCAACAGAGCTCTCCCAAGTTGGAACTCAGACATGTCAGTTGGGCAGTAAAGAGGAAAATTGCATTTATCTTTAGAACATGAATCTTTAAGGTAGCTAAAGTGTAAGACATTATTTTTCAACAGCATCACACTGACGTGTCACCTTCAGAAAACTCACTTTAAAAGATGATCACATACTAAAACTGTGTTACAGAACTTGACCTTGAATGTCAGTGAGGCAACAAATAAATTTATCTTTATTATCTCCTATCCAAAGTTCATACAGCATGACCCTTAATGCTCCATCTTCCACCCAGATGACTGCAGTGTAGGTGTCCACATGTAAGCTCTCAGACCAAAGCAAATGCAAAAATGCATGACTTGATTTATCCTGCTAGGAAAAAGGACTGCCAAATTAAATTAGGTTGTATTTGCTTCATGCTTTGGATCTCTGTAGTAAACCAGAACAATCACAGCACTACCACATACTTTGATTGAGACTCTGATCACAAAGGACGAAAGGACAAAAAAAGGAAGACAGATATTTGGCACTGCTAACATATAGGGTCAACAGACTTATGTGACCCTGAATGTCATGCAACCTAGATACGAGCTGTGGTAAACAAAATCAATGCTCAGCTAGATGCCTCAATATCTCTCTTTTTCAGTACTACCTGTAAGTTCAAGTTTTCAGAGGTAATACACAAGTTGACCCTGGTGAGATGAGAAGACAATCTGTATTTTCAGGCCTTACCTGTTGGCTGTAAGCACTGTAATAAACTCCCAAGAAGATCATACAAGTTGTGGTCAGAGGCTGGAGAACTCGCCAAGTTTCTGTCTGGGATATTTCCTGAAGGATTTTTTTCAGACTTGTCTCAAGGAATGGCTGTAAGCCTGACACTTGATTCCATGCTACTGGAAGAGGCGGAATTGGTTCACTATCTTCTGAGTTGTTGCTGAAACACAATGGAAGAATTACACAGGATAGCAAATAAATGTCAAACAACTGTCTCTCTATCAATATTAATCGAAAGATGTAGTCTGGAAAATGATACCCAACAGCATAACTAGGGGGGAAAAGTCTTTCAATAGTCCCACAAACCAGTCCAAATAATTTAGGCAGAAAGAATAAATGTAGAATGCGCTTACAAAAGCTGAAGTTTCTTCTCCTGCACTACTCTGTCCCTGAGCTATGCTCTAGCTTTACCAGAAATGCTATCGCAGTACTCAGCTTTAGTTAAAGAGTTTATTGCTTTCCACCAGAAAAAGTACCTGTGTCTGCAGCAAATCCTACTGCTTTGATGTCTATCAAAACCAACCATTTCTTAATCCTGACCCATCTTGGTTTCTGCAGAGAAAAGGTTTTCTTTCCCCCAAACCTCAGGGCATTTACCTTCTTTAGTCCCAAGAGAAGGTCAAAGCATCTTTCTAGCTCCTTTCAGCAGGGCATTTGGCTAACAATGCCCTTTCTGCCCCATAGCTTCATGCAGATTTTTGACTCCTGCCTCTGGCCAGACTAGCAGGCACACAGCTGTCAGACTAGACGCTACTTCTGATCTTGTGTCAGAGGGAATACACCCCACCATGCAGGGGCTCTCATGTGGGACAGTAAATGATTAAAAATGAGGGGGGGAAAAAAGGTGACAGCCAGGTCTCCAAACCAAAGAAAGAGAAGACAGGATGCCAACTACTGAGATGCAGAGAATGGTGACAGAGAGAACCTACCTGCTCAACTTGGCCTGCAGCTCTACCATGTAGCCTGCTGTTTGTGTCACATGTGTCAACAGAGTAACCACTGCTGCAGCTCGCTGCACAGACAACTCCATCACAGGGCTCTTCCTGCTCAGCAACTCGGGCAGGGACTGCAGTATCCTCACCAGCACAGGGTAGAGATCACTGCAGTATGAATTACAGAATAGATATGGTTAGAAAGGGTCTTTGGAGATCATTTGTACTTCAATTCCCTGTTACAGCCAGGTCAGCAAGAGCAAGATTGACCAGGGATATGCTCAGTCAGATTTTGAATATCTTCAAGGATGAAGAGTTCAGTATCTTGCTGTGCAGCAATGTTCCAGTGTTTGATGGCCTTTACAGTAAAGTCAGTAAAGATTACGGTAAAAACACTTTAGTGTAATTTCCTGTATTTCCATTTGTGCCCATTGGTTCTTCACTTTCCATTGGAAGAATCTGGTTCTATCTTCTTTACACTCTCAAATCATGTATTTATAAAGACTGCTAAAATGTGATATGAGAATAATAACAATAACAAAAATAAACTGACATAGAAAAAGGATGACAAAGGAAGACTACTGCTTCAATTTCATCTGAATGGGACCTTCCTAATACTCTGCCTCCAAGCACTCTGATTATCTCTTAAAAAAACTATTTTGATTTTATTCTTTCTGGGGAGTAGTTCTCAGATTCTCAGCCACAGGTATAATCTTGCAACTTTAAGGAATCTTCTGCTGTTTCTTTCCTCAACACTATTTACAGTGCTAAAATAGTATATACAGTTTTTACTCTTTTAAAATCATACACCAGATTGTGCCAAAGAACACAGAATGCTGTTGTGGACGAGAATCTCCCTTCTGAAACTCAATACTGGCCTCCCTTTTCCTCTACTTCAGGGCAACTCCATAGCCATCTCTCTTCTTCTAATTCAATGCAATTACAGGAGGAAGATTTAATGCTGGAGCCAGGTCAGACTTACACCAGTGCAGACCTTGGCAGTCAAGCACAAGAACTTGTCCTGAACTGGAAGTCAGTGTGTATCATGCAGTTTGTGGTGCACTCAGTGTGGTGACTGCTGCCCACAGACTGCCCCTAGGTCAAGTAGATTCAGCCCTGGGTGCACTGCAAACCATGTGTTTTGATTACCTACAAGCACAGATTATTCATCTCTTAAAGGGGAAAAAGATGCAGCCCTAAAAAGCTACAGTGGTCTCCCACTGTAAAGGAGAAACAAAACAGCAGTGTTTAAACACAGGAGATCTTCAACAACCAGAAAAAGGCAATACTCAGCATAAATACCTTTAGAAACTGAGTTTTACTGCAGGAGGCAAGAGAAGGTGAAGTAAGACACCCTGAAGGGAATAGAGACTGAGCCTGGTGACCCCTCTATTTGCCCCTTTGGAGCAGGATGTCCATGGCCTCTGTTGTGCCCTCCACCCCCATTCCTCCAGCTTTGGGCAGTACCTGTAGAGGTCGCAGGCCTGCCCATAGCCAGCAGCCACAGCCCACAGCCGGAAAGCCTCAGTGCTCAGCCTGAGGGCTTCCTCCCTTGGCAGAGGCAGATCCAGAGGATCTTCAGCAATAAAGCGACTTAATCGACTCTTCATTTCAAATTTGTTAAGCTGTAAAACAAATAAAGGAGAAAGAAAAGGATGAAGAACAAAAAAGACAAAGGGGTAAGCAGCGTCAGCTTCATGCATCATTACCTCATTGCTCTGACACACACAAAGAGCTGCAGATTTCAATTCAGTTCATTCTGAACTCTTCTTGCACTGCTCCAATCTGCTTTTATTTTGTGCAATCTTAAGGAGCAGACTACAAAGGATCACTAAATGGTCAATGGCTATTTAGATAGAAGTACTGCTGGAAGGGATGCCCAGGGGTACCTACTCCATTCCTAACACAAACCAACTACACCTAAATAATTTCTGAGGAGGTTTGTCTATCCCACACACACTCTTGTTCTGGATGCTCTCTGCAGCATTTAACTGATTTTAAAAAAATATATAATTATTCTTCTTTAAATAGTCATAAATACAACTCTCTTAGTCAAGATCACATGTAAAGATACACTTTGCAAAAAACTATGTCTACAAAAGCACTGAACTGATGATGACACTCTTTTGGGGAGGTCACACTAGATGGGTTTCAGAGGTTCTACAACCTAAGTCTTTCTATAATTTAGTGTTTATTTTATGCAAAGGGTACCTCCTGCCTATTACTTTCATAAGGTTATAGAACTTTGATGCCTTGGAAATGTTCTGAGGTTATTTTGGTATTGAATTAAGCATGACATGACTCATTTGTAGTTCTCTAGAAATAATTTTTATCCTCCCCTACATCTGGGTATTTTTACTTAACCATAAAAAAGAGCTTCTCTTTCCTTCTCCCACACATACAAAAGCTTCTATGTGCTCTGTCTAAACAAATGAGGTAACAATGTCTTTTCCACAGCACAGGGACATATTATAGGTAATTTAAATTTCAAATGCTTTAGAAACATCTTGTAGGGAAATCAATGCACACCAGCAAGAAAGCAAAGGAGCTGATGAGTCAAAACTATAAATTCTGACACCTCTCCTACAGAACAGAGGACAAAGTCAAATTTACTTCCAGGAGGAAGATGGAAGAACTTTGTTGTTAGCTAAAATAAATTCCTACATTGATGGCTTTGATTTAGTTTTTTATTATCTTCCACTCCCACGTTTAAGTGCATGTAACAGAACATAAGAGAGTGTAACGGTAGCAAAGCCTGAGTGTCAGGAACCTTCTAAGCAATTTTTGCATGCCTTGAAATACCTGGAGGACACAAAACCTGAAGTAGAAAAACATCTGAATTTTACTCTGTTATGTTCCTAGTAACACTTACAGTCTTTAAATATCCCACTATCCATCATTATTCCCTATATTTTATAGCACAAGCTGGTGTTCTGTTGATACTAGCAATTTCCTGGATGACAATTTGTTAGGTGCTGTTAACAATACCGAAGCAAAAACCTTAAAAAGTGCTCTTTGCACTGTAATGAGTTCTGCTCTTGGTAGATTTCATGCATTTATAGCACCACCATGACAACCTATATGAGGGAATGCAATTATCTATGAAGTGGAAAACTTGTCCAGAAGTTAAGAGGAGTTGACAACACTGATGAGTTATCTCAGAGTTATTAAGACAAACGAATGGCAGAAAAGTTCAACCAGGGTTGTAAAACACAAGGATAGTTGATTATGTCCCTGGTTTATAGAGTCTTAAGCTGCCTATCACTGAAACATGGGGGAGAATAGAGCATCACACATCAACGCATGCTCTAAATGTCTGCTCCTGGACAGTATCACCATGCTAGGCTCTGGGACTTTTGCAATGAGTGCACTATGCAAAGAACAAAAAAGCAGAATAAAGCTTGAGACAGCTCTTCTATCATTATGCAGGAAAAGCATCATTATTACGACACTGTCAACAATTCCTTCAAACTGATGTACCTTCCTCACACTGATTTCTTCAGCTTCAGCTCAGAGTCACCTCCAGCTAGTCTTCTCTCTTTACTTAGAAAGTAAGGCATAGAGAACAAAGGCCTTTGCAATCAGAAAAGCTCTTCCAAGAACCACTCACCAGCCTGGCTGTTGCATTTCGGCCTCCAGACGCCAACACCCTGATGAACTTCATAGCACTGGCGCAAGCAACTCCGTGGAGACTGGTAAGTAAAAATCCTGGTTCAGCCACTTTGGGATCCCACTGAGTAGGGAGAAATTCCCTGACAATGGTCTCAATCAACCGAGGACAGTCAAGCAGCTGCAGAGAAATGGCAGGGAGTACAAATAACTAAAGGTATGCAGTTATGCAGACATGCAGAAGAAATGCAAAACAAACATGTTTGTCTGATCTCCTTGCCATAAGATTACCCGATCTTTCTTCCCTTTTCCAAACCTTCCTCTATCATTCCCAAGCTCCTATACAATGGGAGATTTACCTGGCTGCATGCTTCAGAGGAGTGCCTTGCTATATGGGTGAGGATGTGCAGTATATCCAGGACTACTGTTGGAACAGGTCGCACCACCTCTAGGATGTACCTCAGCCGGTGCTGGATCCGTGTCTTCAAAAGTCCCTGGAAGGTGTTAAAAAAAAAAAAAAAATCTGTTATGCTCTCAACAAGGACCCTCTGCACTTCAGTTGCTGGAAGCAAAAAGCAAATTACATCCTCTGCAGAGACTGTTTTAAAATTAGCAGTTATGAAACAAATAAGTTTCTGTGAATTTGTAGCTATGCTGTCAAAAAAGTAAGAGTTATCTGAACAGAGCAGGAACAACTGAACTTCTGTTCTGAATCAGACCACTGGAGAGTTTGGATACTTGTGTTTTCCAGAGCATAAAACTCTAAGTGACAAGGAAATAAAATTCCCTATAAAAGACTGTTAAAACCTACTGCTGGTGAAGAAGGTTCTTGTACTCCTTGAATAATTTTGGCTAGACACCACCTCAAGGTAATGCAACACTCTGTCTGATAATACCCATCATATCAGAGAAAGCTGACAGAAACAGAGAAGAGACACGAATTCCTATTCTGCAGTAAGAAAAGAGATGCATGGGGATGATGTGATTTTTTTTATGAGCAGCGGCGGTGCCAGGAAAAAAATCACCAGTTTACGTAACAGTGTAATGCATTCCTGGTTCTGGGAAAAGGCAAATCCATAATACCTGAGTTTGTATTATTGATACTTATAAAAATTTGCAGCCAAGCAAGTGGTAGCTCTAGGCCTGATCAAGTTCAGCAGCTAGTTTAAATACTCCTTTTCCAACTGTGTGGAACAATTGGAACAATTGGGTCATAACAGCCAATAAGCAGGTGTGAAATGGAATTGCACAGTAATGGAAAGAGAGAGGAATTTTATCCCAAATACCTTCTGAGTTCAGGCCACTCGGAACAGACTGAATTATGCTGAACCATGCAACTGTTTACAGAATCACAAACTCATCTCCTATCTACAGCTCTTTTGTTACATTTTTTAAACAGTGCCCCACACTAGCAGAACACATCTGAAATCATGAAGCCTCTAAACAAGACCAAATGCCCAAGTACAGTAATTTATTCACCCAGTGGTGCTTTTAGACCACACGCCACTCAAACACAACCTCAAGCACAAGGAATAAGTGATGTGATCACAGGTTTTAATGATTGCAGCAGGCAAGAGGTGTGCATTGGCTCCACCAAGGCTGAGTTTGAGATAACAAACTTTGCTATTTTTAGATCTCATATCAAAAATATGGAATTAGGCTTAAAATGTGGGAGGAATTCCTTCTAAATGCTGTAAAACTCTTAATCTGAGAAATGCAAATATGACATTTGGGGAAATGGTAAGTAGCCACTTTATGTCAAATAAAAAAAGAGTATCACTGTACAAATCTGCTAGTTCTGAACTATCTAGCTGTAACACTCTTGTTTAATTTTAAAAAGTGCATACAGACATTTTAATAACGGCTGGAACATTTTCATTTTTAACTCAAGTAAATGAGCCTGAAAGTCATGTCTGTATGTAGTCTTTCAGCAAGTCTTATCAGTGCATTTGTTGTTGAGTTCCCTAGAGGAAGTTAAGAGATATTAATGACACTGAAATCGCACAAGTCAAGTCTCAACATTTTTAGAGACCAATAAAATTATCCTCCTGGTAATATATGACAGAAACAGAACAACCAACAGCAAGGCAAGAGTTCTAATTCTTGTTCAGAATGTTCTTGTCCAGCATGCACAGGAGGGTAGATGTTTCAAAAGCACATACTGCACTGTGCTGAGCCTACCTTCATAAAAATATTCTGGGTCCAACTCTGTGCTTACCTTTACAACATCGTATCGGGCCACATCTGGGTCTGGCTTGTTTTCATCCTTTAATTTTTTATCTTGAGATTTCTCTGTTCCATTTAACTCTTCCTCTTCCTCTTCTTCTTCCTCCTCATTGTTAGGGACAAAGGGGAATGCAGCCATCCCTTGGTACCATGAGAACGTCCAATCGAGATATTTCTATAGGGAATGTTAAAGCATATAAAATAAAATTGTCACAAAGAAAGACAAAAAGACAAAGACAAAAACTTTTCGGGGACACTTTTGAATATGGAATGCTTTATTGATTCCTACATAATCCCAACAAAATGTGAACACAATAAATGGCACTCTAAACATATACAAGTAGAATTCAAAGCTTTTTCAGGGAAATTATTTTAGCCTGACACACACAGACTTGGAAAATCATTAAAAAGAATTACCATGATGTGAACTGAATTCACTATACACGTAACAGAAATTTAGTTTAACTGGAAAAGAAAAAGATTATAGATAGATAAATAAATAAATAAATAAAACAACCATCAAGGCTATAGGTGTTAAAGTGAAATTTGGTATTTATTGGCTCTATTCCCATTTCTGGACCTGTGTGGAACTTAGGTCACAAATATCACAGAAAGATCACGCAAAAATTGATATGATAAAATAAAGACTGCTTGGTTTATTTGTTCATGTTTGCTTCACTTTTGTTTGAACATCCCTCAGCTGAGGCAAATAGAAAAATCTCTTTTTTTGTTCACAGCTAATGACAGTGTCAGGTACCCTCAAGTTCTATGGTAGTAGACCAGCGAGGATAATAGTTTCAATTCTTCAAAGGGGATTGCTCCCATAACAGATCTACTTCCCTCAAAATGTTTTAGAATATGAAAGACAGCCAAATCAAATGCTTACATTGCTTAATAACTGCTATAATTTTCCATTTCCTGCACCGACAATCAGAAACAAATACCACATTAGTCAGAAAAGTAGTGGTAGACTTCAATTGTCAAGTACCAGGGAAGTACAAGGTATTATCAGACATTCAAAAAAAAAATTCCAACACAATATTAGCTAAAGATGGTTAGTGAATGGCATAGTCAGAAGAGGCCTGAATTGAGGGGGTGAAGCCATGAATCCATCTGGAAAACACAGTTTGGGACTATAGTCCTCCTTCCACCAAGAGAAGAAAAAGAATTAAGGCGAAGTAGCTGGGTCTTCAAAGGAAACAAAAAGAAAGTTTTTTTATAAAATAAGACTAACAGGCTTCCTTCCCATAGTCATTGATGGATGAACAAAACTTTCAGACAGCACTATTTTTATGTGTGCTGATATTCTGTGTTTATAGTGCAGATAAATCCTATTTGTCTTACAAATCCTGGAGGAGAAGGGACAGGCTTCCAACCCTGTCCCTTTCTCATAAACCTTTTGAAATTCAGCAACACGAGACTCTAGGAAGGACTCTACGAGTTAGAAAATATACTCATACAGCATTCAGAGTGCTGTTTCTGGCAGCAAGAGTCAGCAATCCCTGCTTACCCAAGACATCACACCATAAGCTTTGATCTGAAAAATAAGAGCACTGCCGACACTTATAAACCAGAGTAACACCAGAAGAGAGAAAAGTACATTAAGAATCTGATTCTCAGTACCAATTACCTACAACGGGTGGGCAGGACACATATAGAAGAACTCCATTAGCCTCATAGATGGAAAAGTAGCAAAATGTGGAAAAAGCTACCTACTGCCTCATTTCTTTTGCCTTCCACTAGGGATAGCCCTACAGGCCTGGTAGAAGTCACAGGGGGCTTCTCTTCTACCCCATCTCTTCTATCAACCAACCCCTTTGCAGTCAAACACAAAAGCAGCTCTCAAGGAAGGACCAGGTAACACAGTCTACAGCATGCTTTGCCTATGACAGACTGCTTCTGTCCGACCAGAACTACATCTTAATCTGGCTGTTCCAGGCTGTCTTGTAGCCCTGGATATCTAAAAGAAGTCTCAGCCTTCTAACAGGTGAAAAAGCATCAATGAGAAAATAAACACATGAACAGGCAAAATTACGTATGTATCAGTGTTACAAAAACACATGGGAACAGCAGAAAATAGACAATGAGAGAAAAAGAAAATAGCGCTATTATGAGGCATAAGGGAAAGCATGGAGAATATTTAATCTACTAAGAAGCAGAAAAACTATGAAACAGGAAGCAACTTACAAGGCCATATTAAAAAATTAATTCTACCCATACATTAATAGTGGCCTGATCCACATTGCAAAGATATCAAAAAAAGAAGGAACTCAGCAGTGTGTACTGAATTTAATCATAGGGCAGAGTTAATTCAAACAGGAGGAAAAAAATATACCTGAATCTCTCAAACTGGGATAACACTCCATCACCTGTCTCAAAGTGCACCAATGGCATTCTAATTCATCATTAAGTTAACACATCCACTAAGCCTTTGTTCAAGCTACTCACCATGTCTTCCCATTCTGATTCCTGTAAACAGCTCAGCATGAAATCAAACCCAAGCGCTTAATGATTATCTTACCTCATCATCAAGTGACACCAGCAGAGCCCTGAGAGCACCCACAGATGCTGCCATGACGTTATCCACTGCATCATCCAGCGAGAAGCGCAGCAAGAAGAGAAAGCCAGCATCAAGCAGCAGACGCAGAACACTGCCCTTCAATGAGGAAGCAAATTCCCCAGCCCTGGCCTGGAAAGTGTGCCAAACAAAGCCAGGGTTAAGGCTGTCTCATCACAGCTGGATACATCTCTGGGCTGTCACATCTCAGCATTCTGCATCTTTGCCTCTTTCTTTACTTCTGTTGTAAAGCTGCTAAACTGTGGAGGTTATTCTTCCTTTATTTTATCCTTCAATCATTCTACAGAGGCACACAGCTATAGCTCCTTAATGCAAGAAACCTTTCTAAAGTCTGAACCCATCTTTTGACTTCATCCTGTTCTGCCCCATCACCCTTCTCAAAACCACCACGTTTCTTCTTCCTTGCCTCCAGTGCCATTAGGGGAAATGTTAGCACTTCCCCCAAAAGTTAGGTGGAAATGTGCACAGAAGTATTCATTCTGCTTTCTGCTCTTGGCACATTGCTCTGTGAGTAGGCTTGGCTCTTTCTCACCTCCTACAGAAAATGCACATCATGAAGCTGGCTCAAACAGGAGTGAAAGGGTCAATGCCAAGAATAGGTCTGGCACAAAAGTAACACTAAAAAAAACCAACTTGCATCCAAATTAACAAGAGAACTGAAATTGCACCACTGCTGCTGAACAGCTCTTGAAACAACTTGTGGGAAGAACAACACTCTGAAACCATCCAGAGAAACTTGCATCTATTATATCCCAACACTTAGCTTATCTAGCAGTGAGGATCCTAAGTAAAACAGAATACCCAGAGTTGGTGACTTTGCTCATCTTCACTGAACAGCAGAAACAAACAACTACTACCAGAGAACCTGGACCCTGATTCACCAGAAACTTGAATTATGGGGAGAAATTCCATAAAGTGACTTACCCTTTGAACAATATGACCTAAGACCTGTAGAGCCAGTGTCCTCTGTTGTGTAACTTGGCTGCGAGACAAATGAAAGAGCTCTTGCAGAGAATAACCAGCTCTCTAAATGGCAGGAGCAAATAAAACAAAGAAACCAAAAACACCTCTCAGCAACAGGTAAAAACAGGCCCGTTAAAATAAGACTAACAGCAACATACTGCGTAACAAAAGATAAAGTGCAAACCAATGTTGTTTGCCACTTTGTGGCAATTGCAGAAGAGATTCTAATCTTAGATGTAACAGAAGAAAATTTAACTTAAGTAGAGGGAGTATGTGCACCTTTTTCCAACACCACAGAACTTTAACAGCATTAAAGAGAAAAAGCATCAGCAGTTTTCTGGAAGTAATGCAGTTAACACATGCAGACACAACTAGTCTTCAGGAGTTCGTTTCTAAAGAAAAATTACTGCACTTTTCAAAGGATTTTTTTTTGTCACAAAAAGCTTGACACAAAAGGAACCTACCAAATCAAACACAGAAAACAGAAATGTGTGTACTTTTTCTATTATACTACACCCACCTACCTCTGCCTCTTCTCCATGGTGGTGCAAGCCTAGATGTGTTGGCAAATCAGCATCTGCGGGAATCAATTCTCCTTTTAAACTGAATCGAGCTTGCATTCCCTACAGCAAAAGGGTGGAGGGAAAAAAAACTATTATTTCTATTACTGTTCACTGCATTCATCTCTTAAAATAACACTTTTTACATCACTTGCTGGAAGATGACAGTTCAAAAACTCCTCAGGCCTCAAATTCTTTTAAAAAAAGAGTACTCTTATCTTTCCTTTAAACTCAGTTTTACACCTGTTTCATCCCAGATTGCAATGGCTAGACTCTCACTTCGTAGCTCTCTTGAATACTACAGACTGAACTGATCATGTATCATCCCATCCTGTGAAAGAAAATGGGGAATCTTTCAACCTGATGAAATCCTACAGACTGAGTAGCAAGAGGACTCATTTTTGAAGCCATCAAAACTGTTACTGCTGAGAAGCATGGTCCAGACACAAACATGCCAAGTATCAGTTTCTGCTTTCCAACCTTTTTGGTTTTCTTCTGTCGAGGTGAGGGCAAATCTTTCATCCATTCCAGCTTCTCAAACTCTACATTGTCCATGTGAATCCACTCCTTCCTGGGCTTCACAGGCAGATCATCATCTTTTTGTGGGGAGAAAGAAATGTCAGTCTTGCCCTCCAAGGCGGTGATGAAGGAAATACTTATTTATTCTTTGCCAAGCTACTTGGCTTAAAGACTGTATCAAATATAAGATTATGTAAAATAAAAAGAAAACCATTTTCAAACTGACTGTTGTCTGATGTATGAACATCAAAGGTTTAAAGCTATTTTCATCTTTCATAAGAGCAAGAAGAGGAAGTAAACAGCACTGTAATGAAATTCACAGACAAGGCTAATTTAGGAGAAGTTGAACAGAAGTCAGGGCACAAATAAGGCAAAATTATCAGAACTAGTGCAGAAAAAATAATATTAGCCCTACTTTTGAAAAAGCAAACTAATATCATCCAAGGAAAAGAGTGTTAGGGGGGACATGAAATGATTGAAAAGTATTATCACAGAGTCCCAGCAAATTATCAGAAGCCAGTATGATTTCAGCCTGGATACACCGAAGGCAGGACAGTATCTGCGCTTTGTTTGCATTTATGATGCTGCTCTTCAGTATCCCTCCCTAAAGGCTTGAGAAGATCAAAACAGCTGAAAATCTGCACAGCTTTCCAGAAACAGCTCAGTGGGGAAACTGGACAGTTGAACAAGAATTTCAAAGGTACAAGTACTAAAGGAAGAAATTACTAATTTAACTTTATGAAGAGCTTTGACTACAAGAATTTGAGAAACAAGACATTTGTGCCTGACATCACAAGAGTTGCCCTAGGAAAGAGACAGATCAGCATGTGGAAGAATCTCACAAGTGAAGAGACTGGAGAGATATAACCAGGAAAGGCAAGGCTTTGCTACTAGAATACTACCCCAAATCAGAATGAGAAGAGAGCTAAGAAGCCTTTGCTATCTCAAAAGAAAGCACATGTAAGGACAGTAACAGGCAGTCTGAGGGCATGAAAAGCATTAGCATCACTCCTGCTGGAGCAGCCCAGAACTCATCTGCATTGCAGCTATTAATCCTGGTACTCCGGTCTTCTCTTGCAAGGAACAACGAGTCCTACTGAGATGCTCTTCTTTCATCAGATCTTTTCCTGCTGATAACTGGCCTGAAACCTAACCTTTTACTTTCCTCCAATTAGCAGATAAACTTTCAAGAAGGGCGCTCATCCTCTCCAGAATGAAGCTTCACCCTTATGATCAATGTGGTATTGAATCAGGCAAGGTACCAAGCACAGAGTTATCTTGCTCAGCCAGAAAGCTGTTCTGCAGAATTTCAGCCAAAGGCTCAGCATGCATTTTAATTGAAGAGAAGGAAAAGCATCTGAAATGTACGAAAGTGGAATGTTTGTGGGTGGTAGATGCAACATGAGAGGAAATAAAATCAGCAGAAAAACAAAATATATCGACATTTGTAATTTAACAAAATGTTTTCTCTATTAATCACTAAATTGATAGGGTTGAGCTAATCATTCTGTGAATAAGATTATGCATGTTACTAACAGCCCTTAGTACTATGATCCTGTCAACAAGAAATGATGGGTATGTATTTCAAGGCATCAGGAGACTGTTACTGAGAAATCCCTTTACAGAAGCACAAGCTGGCAGTGTGAATGCAACATTTGCACCGAACCTTTTCAGACTTAGGTTACACTAAAGGCTACCACCCAACCTCTTCACTTTTTGCTTTGCTTCCCCTTTTCTCTCAGTGACAGAATTTGCTTTTCCATTTGATAAGGTTAAAAGTTGCTGGATAAAGGCTTCACCATCTTGTTTCTAATAAATAGTAGCCTTTTATCTCATTAGAGTGGCAGGTCTGACTTTTGAGCAATCTTATTGCTTTGTGTCATCACCAGAAATTCAGCGTGACCATTTCTGCTGGGCTATTCATGATGAGTTTACTTCTGAGTATAAACAGATGCTGAAATCCCAAAAATAAGCGCCAATGTCAAATTCATTTTTACATCTCCTGTTGGCCAAGATGAGCTGCAGGCATAAACTAAGGTACTGGAAAGACTACCCTTGGTTTTTTAACTGTGTTTCAGCTCACCCTTTCTTTGTTGTTTCAGATATCCTGGGAAAACTCCTCTTTTTTCCTGTGCTGTCTTCTATAGGAGGCAAACCACGTCAGCACACAACATTCTAAACACTAAGCTATTCCCAAGAGCATTACTATTATTACCATTACAGGCTGAACAACACGCTTCTATTGCTCCCAGGAGAGGAAAAGATGTCACTTGACCTGGTGCTACGTGTGCACTCAGTTGTTCTGGGACTAAAAAGAACTAAAAATAGTCCTTTTGATTAAGATGGATTTGTGGAAAAAGTAAAACCTGGGGAGAAACTGCAAAAGGACTGTTCAGTGAAGTATCTTCCTCAAAAAGAGGCAGAGCCTCACTTTTCCTGCACATGTACACACACACATATATATATACACTGACAGACTCATCCCTCTCAGCAAGAAAATGGTAAATGCTTGTTATCTCTTGCAAACATCAAGCTGAAATCCCAAAGTGATTCAGAGACTTCTTTAATCAGTCTGGAACACAAATGATGCATTAGAAGAAAGGATCGAGAGATGGAGAAAGGCAAAAATTGACATGAAATTGCGGGAGAAGTATGTTAGGGACAAAAGTGTGAGGAAAATGACAACAGGAGCTAAAAATCACAACAGAGAAAAAGAAATTGCTAAAGAAAAAAATGCAGTGAGGAAAGCAATTATAAGAGCAGAAGCCTAAATGGAAAACTCTTCTTTTCTCTGCCATGAGAATGTATGGGGTTGCTCTAGTTTCTGGAGATAAAGCAGCTTTCTCCTCATACAGACACATATTGAGCATTAAAAGGTTCTGTCATAACAAGCAACAGCTCTGTAGCACTCCACAAGAAGCAAGACATTCTACACCTTAACACTTCCCCTCCATCCAAAGCACAAAGAAAATAACTCTGTCCTGTGAAAATCACTGTGGCTTCTGAGATACAAGACACAGAGTGGGGCCATTAGGAGCAGCGTCACACTAAGACACACACACTCTACAGGCAATTTCCCTAATGTGAGAATGACTGTCATCTCTGTGCTATCCTGTGAACAAATCATTAACCCTTACCTACCCAACACTCTCTTGTATCCAGCCAGTACCAGTTAAAAGAAATTATTCAGGCACCAGCTGAATCCCATTCCTACACTCTTCTGTTTGACTGAACAGAAGACCAATGATGCCTAGTTTAACACACTGTTTCCCTTCAGAGGCCTCAGAATAAATTTTAAAAAGCAAGACCTCCCAATGAACATCTCACTTCCATTACATTGTGTATCACCTATTCTAATCTGTGGAGCCCATCTAGAGATGTTCTTTTTTGTACCCAAAATACGTATTTTTTTAAATATCATGATAAAGTTCAGATTTGGATCGCTACAAAGTAGCACAACCATCAGGGTGCATTGATGTAAACACCAAACAAATCTTGTACTTCTGTTCAGAAAATTAACAATATGCACTTTGTTTCTTACCTGTGATTTCTACCTTCATATTTTCTTCCTTCCTTACAGGTTCTTCCAGACGTGACTCCTGCATGGAGAGAGATGATCTTACACCATGCTGAGCCACAGAGAGAGATTCCATAAACTCCTCCGATCTGTTCAGTTCCATTTTTAAGTCCTTTTTCTGGCCTTCATTGTTACCACGCTGTGATTTCAAGAAAGCAACCAAGCTGGGATCTGCAAGTATTGACAAAGAGACAGACAGAGATGTGACAGAAAGTCTCAAAATACTTCATATGCCTATAGCTCCTGCTATTTATGTTTCAGTCTTTTCCACATGTCCTCTTTCTTGTACCAACTGTCACTTCTCTTCAAACTGAGGCACTTCACTGCTTTATGACCTCTTAGGCACATAAGATGGGTGCAACTGACTGGCAAGGAGACACCAGAGAAAGAACTGAAAAATGTCTTTCAGGGTAAAGCAACCACAAAAATTCTATTTCCTCAGCTTACAAATAAAGATAATTGCGTCTTTTCCTCTCACTGCCACTCAAATGGCACATCCAAACAAGACTATTAACTGTGGAGAGAATTCTGGTCTGTGGTCCCTGCCTGTGGACCTCTCAGTGGCATCAATCTGAACACTAGGAGAATACACAGGACAGACACCACAAAAAGAATTACCTGGTCTTTATTGAACTGCAGTAGAACCACAAGTCATAGTTCAGATATTATGTTACAACGTAACTTTGTTTGTTCTGAACTGACTCCCCATTCCAATTACAGTCTGACAATACCCAGAAAAAAGTCATAGCCATTCTCTTCATCCTTTGAAGAGAAACATTTGGGAGGTAGATGTGTTTTGAAGGATAGATTATATTCATACGGCTCTAAGATCACCATTTTACTTTCAGATCTGCTACAGATATCCCACATCATTTTGGAAGGAGGGCACTGTCTCTGACTACCCTTCATCTAGAAGATGGTGTTGGGATGCTTATGCCAGAGGTGAACTGTAAGAGATTGTGTATTGTGCATCTACAAGGTACAGAAATACTCCAGTAAGCAGTGTCAGACATATATATAAAGTAGAAGAACATAACATCTACAGTGGTTATTTATTCTTTGAGGACAAAGGACAAGCAGTTGAGAAATGCTCTGTACCTGAGATAAGTCATCTCAAAAATGACTTCCATGTCTCTGAAACATCTATCCCACACTTATGATTGCTGCACGCTCTCCTCAATGATGCAGTTTAAACCATCCTTGGTGAAGGACATGCATTCAGCCCAGTCTCATTAAAGTATTCCTATTTTTTCTGAATGCAAGAAGTGCTCTCACTTTCTCACACTCCACCGTACACGGCAAGGAAAGACTGTATTCGTTATTTCATCATTTCACACAGTGACAAAAAAGTCCTAGCTCTCAATCTGTGCATAGTATGTCACAAACTAAACCTACTTCTATCCAGAGCCTCCATGAACAAAACCAGAAGAGTACCAACAATAAGACACTGCCCAGCACAACTGTGTACCCATTCTCATACTTAACACCACGGAGTTATCATCTGCTTCATAACTAAGACGTTAATTCAGGGACTGGACAGCATTTAACATCCACAAATCACTCACACTCCTAAATAGGGAGAAAAAGTCTCCTTAATTCACAGCTCTGTGCCTGTCCAGTTCCTAAACCCATCTGTAGTTTAGAAGTTGCTTCATTGTGTATAATTCTCTACCCACAGATATTCTGGGAATTCCAAAATTACTCCCAGTTTCTTTAAGGCCCCAAAAGACTAAAATATCTACAATTTTAATCTACAAGGCATATAAAAGACATATTTTAAGTATTTTTGAACAATATGAAGCAATGTATCTCATCCTTTTTAAATTCCTTAATTATTCACTTCACTAATATCCCAAAGGATGGAGCGGTGGGGACAAGGAGCAAAGATCACAAATTAGTCACAAGAAGCAAGTGCATTAAGAGAGTATATTTCATACACACGCCATTTTTATAAGCAGTGAAGCCAAATAAAATCCTCAGGTCTCTGAATGAAGGATGTACCTAAACAATGGCTGCAATTATTTGGTGCAGTTCCTTTGCCACCTTCCCAGTTATACCCAGGCTGCTTGCAATGAAGTCAAGATCATTAATACGATCTTTAAGTTGAACCCACAAGAGCCTTATGCATCTAAAATGCCTCTCACAGCTAAATTTGATGCTAGAGGACCTGAAATCATGAGAATTTTAAAAAGCCTTGTCTGCCACCTACATCTGTACATCTGCTCTTCCTGAGCATATAAATTCATCAAACCAACGCCAACAAGTGTTGCAGTGCCCCAGATCACACAAAGTCTTATCAAACATACCACATTCAGTGTTCTCCTCTATCCTGTCATCAGCTGACAGTGACAGACATTCCCAGAGGACCACTGTGGACAGGGCTCCAAACCAGAGACCAGGTTGCTGCCAGAATATGCCTGCACCCAACAGCCTGATAATTAACACATTTCTTCAATAAGTCACAGCTAATTGCAAGTTTTTCTGCTCTACCAAGTATAGGTTTGGATTGAAATCTCCCACATGACCATATGTTCTCCCTATCTGGGTACTGACAGTTCTGGCCTGAGTTTTAGGTATTTTGGAGGGGAAGACCAAGAGTTTTCTCTCACCTCAGCATTGCTATGACATCACTTTCTTATCAGCTTCAGAGAATCACCTTTTAGGACCTTAAGCATTTATGTGCAACCATGTATTTGAAGTGCAAGGCAATAAAGTGCATGGATCATCTTAACCCAGAGCAGAGGGGTGATGAGAAAGACTTAAGCCAAACCAACCCTCACTGAGAAATAAACAGTCTTTAATTTCTTCATATTAGTTCTTACTCATAAGATACTGACATGACATGGAAGCAAGATTATTCACATATGAATGAGCAGGAATTTCAAGTTCCCATTGTTGACCCATGAATTTGCTAAGACTTCAGGACACCTATGCATCCAGTAAATTGCCTCATCTCTGGAGCTGACCCTAGGAAGCACATACCCAGCTGAGCCAGAAGCCTCGCCTGCTCCTGCAGGATCTCTTCCTCAGACATGGACTGCAGCTTCTCCAAGTTCTCTCTGTGAATAGCTTGAGCTTCCTGCTCACTCTTTTGGCTTCCAAGACCCTCTCCCGTTATGAGACAAGGACGCTGAGAGTTCAAAAAGTCACCATCTTTATCTAAAAGAAGCAGCAGAAAAAGCAGTTAGCAATTTATGTCTACAGCACACAAATAAATCTCAATTCTGTCATTAACAGGCTTGCATAATTTCTCCTTTTATTTTTTTTTACCTTGGTAGTAAAATTAGAATAGGAGTAAAGAAGTTTAGCTTCAAACAAAACTAAAACATTTGTGCTTTCATCCCATGTCACAACAAACACATTGACACAATTTCCAGCTTGTTTCTTTGGGAGCTTGAGGGATGGCAGGCGAAAGGAATTATGTTTCTTTAAGGCAAAGCAACAGCAAGAAAATGTAAACTGGAGCATAATTCACAACTGATGCGTCAGAGCATTCTTCCAAGCTAGTGAATATTAGATTCTTTCTCTGCCCAAGAATGTCTGAAACCACATTTGTATGTCAGCTCAACTATGACCTAGTAAATATCTGCTGAGGAAAACAGAAAATTAAAATTATTAGGTAAATCATCTTCCAGAATGATACAGGATCAATTCTCAACACAGGCATGTTTGCTTCTAGCAATGTCCTGTACTCATCTTTAAGGGTTAAGCATATTAGAACTTACAGCAAGAGGCATTTTTCCTACCCTGAACAAAACTTAGTCCCCTTTATCATCTGATGTAAATCCATTTTAAATTTTCATTTCATTTAACCATACCAGCAGGTAACATTCTCCTCTGGTCAGTGCGAGACCCTCCAGCTCTCCTGTAACCCACCAGACAAGGACCTGACTTTGTGACTTTACTGCTTATGTTTTATACATTTGCTCCATATATTGACTTGGAACATCCCTCTGCCTCTAAACTAGCCAGCCCTGAAAGTATCAAATCCCTGTTCAAACAGCAGCAATGACTCTCAGCACCAGGAAGATTTGATGATATTTCCACAGCAGTTGTTCTGCATATAGAGCAGAAAGAGATAAGACAGGGTGACCTGGCAAAAGCTTCAGTAAGCTTCCCACCACCAGCAACTAAACTCAGGGTTACCAGGGACAAATGTTGTTACGACAAGAAATTAAGCTCCTCCTCTTCTCTTGCTTCTAGTGATCCTGCCTGGCTGAAGAGGCCAATCCATTTTGTAATCTCTGTCGTGCTACTACATTTCAGAAGCATTCATGTTCAAGAGGATCACAGCTATAAGGCTGCTCTATTTCTCTTTCAGCTTTCTCAGACAGAACTACACATGCCCAGTGAAACAGGACACACAGTAAGCACAGTACAGTGACCTGGATGGTGGATTTGTGCACACACAGCACAGCACAGCACACCTGGCAGTTCTCTTACCAATTCTCTGACAAGGAGTAGTGCTGACACAAACTTTAACCAAATGGTGATAATCTTCATCTGGCCCCTATCTCAATGTGAAAATATCGTGTCAGGGTAAAACCCAGACACAGGGTGGTCCTAAGAAAACTGGACTGACCAAGACAACACAAATTTTAAAAAAGTGCCTGGAGATGCTGGTAACAGTGGAACTGGTTTCATCTTTCCTTGTCTCGTTGCTGTCAGACAAGTAACTGCTGGAGGTGGCACTGACTCATCAGCACTGCCTCACAGCACTCCTTATGGAGCAAAGCCACAGTCTCATGGCAGCAGATCTGGTGACAGAAAACTGAGCTTTCAAACATTTAAGTAGGAGTGAGAACCCACATCACAGTGGTCTCAAACGCTTTCAACACAGAACCACCCTCTTCCTAAAATTGAGGAAATCAGTGATGAAACAAGAAAAACTTTACATATAAAAAACAGAAGGGAAAAGGAGGACAACAACCTTGAAAAACAAATCTATTTCCCTGTGTGAAGCAAAAGGGAAAACAGTGAGAAAGCTAACCCAATTTTCAGAATGCATCTCAGAATTTTCTCTTCAGAATTTTTAGTTTGCATCTCAGACCATTTCAAATCATTGCCACAATACAGACATTCCAACTGACCTTGAGATTCCTAAACTGAGGACAACAATGCTATCCTAATTTAAAAATATGGAGTGCCGATGTTATGGTTACTAAGGCTATGTAAATACGGCCGGCTGGATAAGCAGAACCTTCTCCACTTACCATCCCTGCTGCTGGGGAGAGGTGCCTCTCCCACGGATCCCGCAGGATCCAAGGCATCCGGAGCAGTTGATCTTACTTGCACGCACTCGGCAGCAGAGGGAGCCGTCGCTGCCTTTTCAGCAGTTCTTTTCGCTGCCATCTTCTGTGCAAAGATGCTTTTTCTTCCAGATCCCAGCTGCACCTGCAAACAGGGAAGCCATGTGTCCACTTTCCTCTCCAGAGTCTCTCTGCACACCTGCCACTAAAAACTGTATAGATCTGATCCTAAAGACACCCTCAGATCAGACTTTGGGACATGATACAGGGAGGCTGATGAGCTTTTTTGTGCATGTGTGACTCTTTTTTAACACACGGTTTACCGTTATGACAGAGACAAAAACACAGACATTTTTGGCACCTAGAGAAGGAAGATGATTAATTATAAGTGAATTCAAGAAAGGCAAATACACCTCAAATGTCACCAAACACAACAGATCCAGCATTCCTGCTGTTTGGAAGCTCTGCATAGCTGAATACCTTGGATTTCTGAGTATAAATGGGGCTGTATTTCACTGTGCTCACCACATGCTTGGAAAAGGCTTCTTAAAAGGTGATTAGTGAGCAGCAGGGTGAAGAGATTTACACAGTAAGAAGTGGGCAAGTGGTGCTAAAATAATCCTGGCTAAATTACTGTGTTGCTTGCCTAGGTGATGGAAGGGCATGGCTCTGAACAGCCTTGCACAGGGAACACATAGGAAACCCAAAGGAGACTGACTAAAAAAATCGCTTGCCTGTCCCCAGTCCAGAGAAGCAATTTAAAAGGCAGTCTGAACATTTGGTAGCTGCACTGTGCGCTTCCGCATCAGATACACAAAACTGATAGTTTAAAAAGTATTACTCTTGCCTTTCAAAAAAACTGTCCTTCAAAATAAGCTACCTCCTCAAAGCAACCACAGCTGTCAATCACATATCAATTCCCAGCATCTGACTCCCACTCAGCTAGCAGTCCTTGCTATTACAGCAGCAACTGATAATAGCAACCACAGCTTCCAGTTCTACAGCCTCGGAAAAAAGTTATGTTAAAATCAAAAAAGCTGCAAAGAACAACCCGAGCAACCATACTCAAATGTCATGCCAGGAGAAATCAGGTGCAACTTCAGTAAGAACCTAGTGGACAAATTAGCAGAGATTGCTCCTCAGAAAAAAACAATCAGAACAGGATGAATTCTATTACAGCACTGCAGAACTGATCCACCTTAGCAAAGTTAGTTGAAGAAGGCTAACCAAGAAGATTCCAAGGTTATTTAATTGCAGGATATGGAGTACCTACTTGATGGTAGCTTGGTAGAAGAACTCTCTCCTACACTCAGGTGGCAATGCCAGAGATATGTTGAGCTATCCAATCTCCAGCATACCAAATTGGTTATTTTGAACCCTACCAAGCCCCATTAAGCATTTACTTAACTTTGCCACTTTACTGGGAAAAAGTTTAACTGTTAATGAAGGTAGGACAGAACATCTGTTCCTAAACTTACCTCACTTTTTATCTCAGAGCGGTGAAACACCCTTGGAAATGGGTCTCCCGTGGGCACTGGCATGGTCACTGCTACTGTACTAGTGTCTCGCTCCTGAAGAAAAGAATTCAAACATCATTGCAACAGCCAGACATGTTTGTATCCTTTAGCTGAGAGGAGACTCAAAGTCTCTCAGCTCTGCAGCTCACATTGTCATCAGGCTCAGAATACCTTGTGCTTATTTAGAGACAAAGTGAGGCTATTTTCCAAAGGACTGGGCTGCCAAACCCCACACATCACTCAAAGAATCAGAAAAAGGAAAACCTAGGCCAGTGAAAATCTATGAGAATATCCCCATTGCAGTCATTAAATTCACCCAAATCCACACTACAGCACATGCCTGTATGCAAGCAGTGTGACCCGTAGGCAGTTGGGGCTGGAGAGCAGATCTGAATCTGTATTTAACTGAGAGCGAAAATACACCCAAAGAGTTTTTTTCTTTCAAGGTTCTCCAGGACACTGGTCTACAGTGCTGCTTCATTACACTGTATAAATAAAAAGCAGCAACAGAGCCCTTCATCCCTGCTTAGCTCACAGAATTCAAAAAAACAAACACTAGATCACCACACAAAAAACAGACATACAATAATTTTGCTGAAGACTGCTGTAATGTGTCGATCATGACTCTCCAATCTTTCTTCTGGATCTTCATCCTCGAAGTGGACATTAGCACTTTTGATCTTGGACTTTTTTGGAGGAGCTGGAGTTAGAGCTGGGAGAGTATCAGGAAAACCTGAGGATGGGAGGCAAGAAGAAGAAAAAGAAGCAGTCAAGTTACTGCTATATAACCACTGTGCAATAGGTACCAGACCAAGGCTTCCTAACAGCACCTTTTATTCCTCTGATGAGAAACAAAGATGAGGAAGCAATAAGACAATTAAGAGCCCCCGTCTCTAACTTGAAGTGTGTAGTGGAGAGAAACATGCTTGAAGATTTTATTATTTATGTATTGGCACAAGATCTTTCCGAAGAGCTCCATAAGCAGGAAAGGATGCTGAGGTCTGACTGCAAGTATTAAGGGAAGAAGCAAGGCTGTACAGAAACAAATATCAGCCTTGCAGGTTGTGTTGAGGCATAGGAAAGCACATTTCCACTGCAAACTGTTAAAATTGAGGGATTTGTATGATCATGATGAACAAACTTCTTTCCACCTACTATAAACAGATCATATTTCCTCTACCTGGAACAAAGTACTGCAAGATTTATATTACTGCTTTTTAAAAAGCACCTTGTGTTTCTGAGATCAAGCATATGATAGAAGTGTTACAGCTACTATTGATGGAGAAAACAAAAGCAAGCCAGATCTGCTGGCTGAAAACTGGAGCTTCTAAGAGACATAAATCTCAAAGATACTGAGAACAGGGTCTGGATAGATGGCAAAATAAGCAGTGTCCAAACAGTACAAATTACAGACAACACCTACTGCTGGCAAGGTACCACAGCTGAAAAATGTGGACTAAGGCAACAAAGGGGGTTCTACTGAACGCTAGTAACATTGGACAAGCTAATCTTCCAAGGCTAAGGAATAAATAATACTGCAAGAAGGGAACAAATGCAAGGGAAAAGTAGCATTGGGCTGAGAGAGAGGTGAAAGGCAAGCAGTGAGGAACAGTGAAATGCACCGAGAATCTTAGTAATTCAAAGAAACAAAGAAATTTACCATCGAGCATGACTACATCTTTGCTGTCCTGTAGCGGGGGTCTCTCGGCATCTGTGCTCCCTTCCTTCCCTTTCCTCTTGTCTGCTTTCTTCACAATCTTCACTGCAGGTGAAGCTCTGGCTGCCAGGAACTGGTTTTGAAAGCGCAGCAGGTCTGCCTCAGACTCCCCAGGTTTTGGTCTTGACAACATCCTGCCTTCTTGCTCTTGCAGCCCAGCCACACGTGCTTTTCACATAGAACCCGAGCACATGGAAAACTGGTAACAGATCGGATTTCCTGAAGGTAGGATGGGGACAGCATGGGAAAACTAATCATTCTTGTCTCACTCTTATGTTTCTGTACATACTACAGATCCCCTATTTCAGGGTCACCCAAACACACATCCACTTGAACACACAAACAAAACCTTGTACTTTATTGCTGAACAACACACTACTAGACAAGCCTACATGAGGTCTGTCAGCCAGCTAGGAGCAGAATGGCATCCATCCAGCAAAAAGCCAGACAAAAAGTGCATCACTGCCAGAATGCCAACAACATGGCCTTGGATTTGCAAAGTCAGAATAACATCTTGTCCAAGACAACAGATTTCACTTGCTCAATTACCAATGCCAACCAAGAATCACTAAGGCACAGTATCACATAAACCTCCCCCTCCAGCATACCATCTCCCCCAGATCCCAGCATTAACATTCCTGGCAGGATGCAAGAGCCTGTCCATATAGATTTGAACAATGCACCCCCTGACTCTGTTTGCTGTCCTTCTCACTCAGATTTCCCATGTGAAAAATGTCTTTATTCCTGATGTGGACCTTCTGCTTTAGCTCTCTTTCACTGCCCTCTTATTGACAGAAGCTGTGCTATTTCCAAGCATCTTCATTTACTGTCCAGGCCAGTTTGGGGTTGAAAAACAAGGGTGAGATTTACAGACTTTTGCCTCTGTGCACATGAAAACTCACCAGGAAGGCAACTATTCCACCTTCCATCTACCAGGCAGGAAAATATTTGTCACTATTACTCCCCACCTCTGATTCCCAGAGCCTGAGACCAGCAATCCATTTCTCACATGCAGCAAGTAAGCTGTTTGCAAATACATTTCACTGTACTCCTAGCATAAGCACACACCTACTTGCTGTTTATTTATGGAGCTCGCTGTCACAACAGGGCTCCCACAGCCAGACTTTGCTTGCTGCATCCCTCTCTGAGATCCATAAGGAGCGGAACACGCATCCCAAGCCAAGTGTTCCATGCCCTGTCAGCACAGGCTTCAAAGCCCAAAAGAGGAGGACGCCAGCTAACTTAACAGGCACAAAACACACACTTGGAAGCAAAGGCTGCTGCTAAGCCTTCTCCTGGAAGCCTCCTCCACACAGAGTTCTACATAAACTTCTCCAAGTCTCTCCCCATCAAAACACTTAATCAAGAAATACAGCAGGTCTTGAAACTGCCTTTGTTTCTCTGGTAAACTGTCAGCACAAGAACACAACTAAGCGGCCATTGCTCACGAGGTTGGATGTTCTTCCAGGAAGCCTTTCCTCAAAGCCTCTGCTTCAACACACATGGGACCTGCAGACAGAATGAATGTAGGCAAAACACTTGGCTTCCTAAGGGCACCTTTTTCCATGCCCCATGGAAGCCATCAAAACACACTAGCAACACTCCCTTGGCCGTCAAGAGGAGTCATTCCTACCTGCCACAGAAAACACGCAGGACAGTTAACAAAATCCTGAGGATCAGCACTAACCCCAGCATCCTGCAGCTCGGTTACTTCCAACCCTGCAAGTGGCTGTTCAAAGCTCACCACACACGATCTGTTCGCCCAGAGGGATCGCCAGCCAGCCAGCATAAGCAACACACTGAGATATTGTCCTAGGAACCCAAGTAAGGGATCAGAAATGCTGTCCAAAGACTATGAGCAGCTTTGCACTCCACAACGTAGTGATTGCTATGTGGACACACTATCATCTTACTTGATAAAATTCAGTACTGGTAGGCTTTTTAATTTCTTCTGGCTCATCTGCATTTACAGTGCATTTTTCTTCCACAGCAGCAGAGCTCAACATGCAAAGGGAGACTTTTACATCACAGTAACATTTATGAACTAGAAACAGTCAAACGAGAAAATATGTGTATGTTGGAGCAAAACATCATCTCTGACTGCTACTATCACTCACGAACCCTGGGGAAGGTCTTTTTACTCATTCTCAAGTCTATAACTCCGCATTATTTTGATAAAATTATCAGATTTGGGCAAAAGAGGAATACAAGGTCCTGTTGTCAAAATGAGTGCCTCAAATTAACCTCTTTCTTCAGACCTTGTTGGTTTGTGGTAAGAATTTAAAAGGAGAAGCAGAGAGTCAAATCTCAGTCCATCCTGGGCAGCCTCGAAGCCAGTGGAAAAGCACAATTTCCCCGTTTCAGACCAGCAGGCAATGAATGCCTCACTCAGGATCATTGGCTCCTTTGCAAAACAGAGATGAGCATTCTCTGCTCTGTCATAAAAATCCTTTCTGCACACAATGCTGTAATGGCCAAGAGTCTTCTTGACACTTTTAGTTGCTACAGAGAAGGCAGACACTGGAAAAACACTCCTCTCAGAAGGAAAACCCCAGCCACGTGAGTGAACAGCTGCAAGAAATGCTCCTCAAAGAGGCTCCACATCTCATGCTGGTCACATAAAACTCAGTGACTGTGACTCTGCATGGCGGGCACACACCGTGTGGATGCACGCAGCACCTCGCCAACAGAAACGCTGCTGTCCCCAGCTTGTCTCGAGAGTCTCTGCAATAAACAGGAGCCAGAATAGCACAAAATAAAATGGAAAGCAACAAGCTGCTATTAAGACCTGATGCGTCCCAGCGCTCTCACCGCGTTCACAGCCCTCTTGGACTTTAACAAACGACTCTGAATCAAGTCTTAAACAGGAGACGGCGACTCGGCCTGGCGAGGCCTCTCTGACAGGGAGGGAGAGAGGGAGGAACAGGCGCCGCAGCACCTCTGTGCACAGGGAGTACGGCCACCGTCCCGGGAGCGGAGCGGCGCGGCGCCTGTAGCCGCGCTCCTCTTTACACCAGGGTAAAGGCGAAATGCCGGGGCCCTGCCAGTTACAGCGAGCGAGGCGAGGCCAAGCTGGGCCCGGCCCGCTGCCGCCCCGGCGTTCCCGCGGGCCAG
>VZRF01004156.1:0-57057 GCA_013396875.1 Vireo altiloquus
ACCAGGATACATGTATATTTGACTAGTCACATTGTTATGTCTAAAAATCATAAGGGTTACCATTTCTTGATCTCTGCCAGATGAGAGTCATGTTCGCAGGTCCCCCAAAAAAGTGAGAAATCTTTGAACACATCTGGAAATCCATTCATTCAGTTCTGTTTTGGCACATAGTGCAGAGGAACCTTGCCAACTGCTGGAAAAAGCATTTTTTTTCATAGCTGTTGATCTGATAGGCTGTTTGCAGTCTTGATCTAAGCATGAACAAGGGTGAGAATAAGTATGTAAACAGTAGAAGTGATCTGTGTGACTAATTTATTGCTAATGAGATGTTTAATCATCACCAATGTTTCTAATGCAACAGATGCTGGGTGCTGACAATAATTAGCATTTATAGCACTAACAGATATTTAGTGTAAAACATTATATTCCATTGAAACTCTTTGTTTTCCATGTGTGCAATGAAGACATTTACTTAATGAAGACAGTTAGCCTCAATAAAGATGATATGTATTTGACAGGAGACGATGTAAATGTTTATAGGAAGGAGGCCCTTTAGAATGAGGCTGCAACTGCTGGGCCAGGAAATCCAACCTCACTTGAACTGGGTGAAGAGGGTGAGCAGTGGTGGTGGGTAGGATTTCTTTCTGTTAGCAGCATGTTCCTTCAGTACATTTCATGTCAACAGAGCGTGAACAGACTGAAAATTCTGTGTATGAATGGTACTTTGTTCAGTCACAGTGCACAGGTATGGCTCTCACATGCAGCCTGTCATGGCTTAACCCCAGCCGGCAACTAAGCACTGCACAGCCTCTTGCTTATCTCCACTCATTAGGATGAGAGGAATGGAATTGGAAGGGTAAAAATAAGAAAACACGTGGATTGAGAGAAGAACAGTTTAATAGGGTTTTTTTCAGCCAATTAACCAATATTGTTTTAAACAAAGAACAGTAATAATATTGTAATGAAAAGGGAAATAGCAAGGAGAAATAAAACCCAAGAAAGGCAAATGTTGCAAATGAATTGCTCACCACCAGCTGGCACATGCCCAGCCAGTCCCTCAGCAGTGGACCCCCCAAACAAGCATCCTCCAGCTTTATACCCTGATCATTGCAGCATATGGTCTGGGATATTCCTTGGGTCAGCTGGGGTCAGCTGTCCTGGCTGCGTCCCCTACCAATTCCTTGTGCATCCGCAGCCCACTCCCTGCTGGGGTGAGATGAGGAACAGAAAAGGCCTTGACCCTGTGTGAGCACTACTCAGCAACAGCTGAAAGAGCTCTGAATTAACAACACTGTTTCCAGCATGAATCCAAAACAGCTCCATACCAGCTACTGTGGAGAAAATCAACCCTACCCCAGCCAAAACCAGCAACACAAACAGATTATCTCCATCTTTGCTAAGAGCTAAAATCTCTTTGAGTTCCATAGTATGACTTGTCTCACCCTTTAATTTAGTTGAAGTTACATATGATGTCATACTCGTGGCTCACAGCACACATGAATAGATAATGGTGTTTGCAAAGGTGGATTTCTAGCTGAATAGTCTCTTTATTAAGAGATATCCCCTTGGAGAAGCAGAAAGGGAGTGCTTAAGAAAGTGTTTAATCTATCAATACATAGGATCTTGCACCCAGGCTACATGAAGGATGTTTCTACTGACCTTAATGAAGACACATACTTTCCTAATGTTCATTGCTCAGTGGTGCCTTATTTTTTTCCTCCCTATTCTTTCCCTTTCACCAACATTTTAATGAAATCAGCAGGAAACGTCCTATGCTTACTTAAAAGCTTAATGAAAAGCTTGGCTTACGTACAAGCTCCTAGTCAACATATCCCAGCCAACCATGAACTAATGTGGGATTTGCTGCTCCGGCCGGATTCTGCTAAGTCTATAGGGCCTGGTGGGATTCATCCTAGGGTACTCAAAATGATGTCATTGTGAGACCTCACTCAATGATTTTTTAACGGTCTCTGGAATCTGGAGAGGTTTCAGGAAGCAGGTAAATTTCAAGAAGAGCAAGATGGATGACGCTGATAACCACATGTGCATCTCACATCCGTTCCTGGTAAAATTATGGATAAGATTATTCTGGGAGGTCGTGAAGAACTCCTGAAGGACAATACATTCATCATTGATCACAGCCAGCAAGGCTTCATGAGGGAAAATTTCTGCTTGTCAAAGTTAATTTCCTTTTATGACAAGGTAACTACCTAGCTGATCAAAGGAAGCCAGTTGATATAATCTTTTTGGATTTCAGTAAAGTTTTTTATACGGTCATCCTTCTGGACAGAATGTCCAACACACAGCTGAATAGCCATGTTACATGACAGGTGAGCAATTGGCTCAGGGGTCAGGCACAAAGGGTTATAGTGAATGGGGTGACATCAGGCTGGCAACCTGTCACTAGCAGGGTTCTGCAGGGCTCTGTCCTCGGCCCTGTGCTCTTCAGCATCTTCATAAATGACTCGAACACAGGTCTATAAGGTATACTTAGCAAATTTGCTGATTATACTAAATTGGGAGGAGCTGTTGACTCCATCAGAGAGGCCCTGCAGAGAGACTTGACAAATTAGAGAGCTGGGCAATCACCAATTGTATAAAGTTTAATGTGGGCAAGGCCCAGATTCAGCACCTGGGACAGGACAACCTTGCATGTAGAGACAGACTAGTGAATGAGAGGCTGGAAAGGGCTCTAGAGGTCCTGGTTGATGGCAAGGTGAACATGAGTTGACAGTGTGTCCTGGCAGCCAGGAGCAGGCACTGGAACAGGCTCCCCAGGAAGGTGGTCACACACTAAGCCTATAAGAGTTCAAGAAGCATTTGGACAACTCCTTCAGGCATATGGTATGATTTTTGACGTTGGCCTATGCACAGCTAGGAGTTGGGACTAGATGATTCTTGTGGGTCCCTAACAGCTCAGGATATTCTATGATTCCGCCCTGTGACCGAGGTGCTGAGGGATGTCTTGGCTGGTAGGCAGTGCCTGTCTAGGGGATGTCTGCTAACCTTCTGCTGGGCATTTGTACTTAACTCCCCCAGGGCATGTTATGATTCCTTGACACTCATCATTGGTATACTCTCTCTCACCCCATTTTTTTACTTAACACTGTGATAACACAAATTTACTCCGAAGCCTACCAGTAAATAGAGCGAATATCATTTCCATGCAACGTTCTGAAGGCTGCCTAAATGACCACTCCATTTTGGATATCCTGTCTGTGTCTGATCCCTCAGAGGATTTAAAAAGCAGAAAGAATTTCTGAGGAAACCAGCTCAATAATATTTTTTTCTTTTTTTCTTTTTTAAGTTATCTTTTATTATTGTAACTGCTAATGCAGTTACCACCTTTGAGTCCTGCAGACTCTCAAAGCATCAGGTCAGACTTCAGTTCAAGCCGGCAAGTGATGTACTGCTCTCATATCTCTGATCCAACCAGTGCTGCAACATTAACACAGACAAGGTGACTGGCAGAGTGAAGGGTAAAGATATAGGTTGTCTAAAAGAGGGGGTTTTTAGGTACTGTACTGTAAAGGTACAGTTACTTAAAGTGGAAAAACACTTGTGCTCCCAGGCTGACACTGTCCTTTTAAAAAAATGACTTGGTCACTTGCTCAGCCCTGGCCAAGTGCCGGATGATCTTCATTTAAACTTCGGCCAACTAAACAGCAGCAATAAAAGATAAAATATCTGCGTGAGAGGTAGAGCCATTTACATAGTGGATATTTATTTGTAAATTGCTTTATTTTGGTAAACAAAATGTATTTTCCAGTATGACCTGCAGGACATATTTTCTACATTGAAAACTTCTTCAATGCACAATTTGCTTTCTGAATGCCTTCAAAGGTAAGAGACTTTGTTTTTTCTTTTCTAGTTTTAGAGGACTGGATTTATGGTTTTTATACATGTGACTGCTTGATGGACTTGAAAAGAGGATTTGGGAAGGATTTTTACATTTAACATATTGTCTTTGTTGTTACTGATATTTAAAATGATTTTTTGTAAAATACAGACTTTTTTTGAAATCAGTTTAAATGTATTTCAGTATACTCTAGAAATATGTTGAATTGCTGATTTAAATATTCTAATTTTCTTTTTATCAGTATATTGTCATTACAATAGAATACTGTCTTCATGAAAAATATTGCACATGTTCTGTAATAGCCATGTGATATTAATATATTTATGTATTGAATTTCATTACTAAGCCACTGTTTCTTAGAAGAATAAGTTGTTCATGATGCTCCAGACCTAGGTAATATGTCTGTATCCCAAAACACCCAGATCTTTGTTTATTCCTAGTAATTAGAGTAACAATTCATTTTACCTTCTTTGTTAGATATTCAATTAACTTTTTGTTAAGAAAGAAAAGGCAGTTCTGGGTTAAACCCATATTTCTTCTGTAATGAAACAAGTTCTTCTGTAATGATACATATGAGCTACAGTTGAGGTAGTGCTGGTTACTGTGCTTAAATTACCTACACAGTGACTTTTAGAATTGTTTTTTATATATTTTCTCTCTAATGTGCTTCCCACAAATATTCAAAATATCTGTATTTAATTTGCTTCTCTTAATGAAGTATTCACAGGTGGCTTTTTACTTTTAACAGGACGGATAAGTTGTCTAATTGGGATGAAAGTCACTATGAGGAAAAAATCTCTTTTCCTTTGTTTTATACTTCTGGCTATGATAAAGCAGGTAGTATATGGGCAAAACAGAAAGGAACGAATATTTACTCTCCCATGCCAAAAGATGAAGGTAAAACCATTTTCTAAAAATTTCTGGTTGGCAGTGTTGCATGTATCCATGCATTTTAGCATAATTATTTGGTAAATGGTAACTTTCATGTGAATATGTAAAATGTGATTTATTTTGATTATCAGGGCTGGAAAATACTTTGTGACTACTTGGACTCCAGTTTGATCAGTGATTTTCATGGGCATGTGTATGTCTTAAGAGAAATTACAAGAAACCTGATTTTTTTTTGAAATTGCATGTGGAAAATTTTGTTTACAAAGTCAACTAAAATACAAGAACAATCCCATCAAGACCCTAACTTGACAGTTTTCATTAGAATGCATGGAATCCTTCCTACAAAAGACTGATGCAGTTGCAAATGGCACTTTTGCAAATGTCTGTGAAAATAAGGAATATGAATGTAGGAGATTGCAAGGGCTTTAAGAGACAGAATACTTTATTTTTTGTAGGAAAAAAAATTACCAGATATTTACTGACATTTTTGGGGAAAGTGTTTATGCAGGCATTGTTTCTCATAAGTCTATCAATAAAATTAACTATGTGAAAAGTAATTAAGCATTTAATCTCTGTTAGGGGGAAAAGGGAGATGAAGGTCCAAGAGGTCCAGAAGGACCCCCTGTCAAAGGAGTCACAGGTCAAAAGGTAGGACTTGACATGCACACTGGGGAAATACTGTAGACTTTTATAGGAGTTTGGATTCTGACCTATCTTTTCATTCATTGTATCTTAAGTAGCAACTCTATTTTAATTGGGCTTTAAAAGGATTTAAGAGAGAGTGATGTGGTCTGTAGCCTGAACAAGTGCAGCAAAATTAGACTCTAAACATAGAGCTAAAGTTAATAGGGCAGTAGAGATTTCCTAAACATTCAGTAGAGATTTTTTGTTAAAGTTCAGAGGTGACAAATTAGCTCAGTATGTTGATAGGGAGAGAGAAACTAAGGGAAATTTGGAGAATAGTTACATATCTAAATATGAAATTAAAAGCCTGGAAAGATGTATTAGTAGGCAGACAACTTTTATCTCCCATTTCATATACTTTAGGACATTTGGGGCAGATTCTAGAAACGAGTAGGATTTCAGTTGGAGTGGAGAATCTAAATATCTTTCTAATTATGGGTGTCATCATTGTTGTGGTTTTGACTATTTGTGTATCTGCAGCTGTGAACGAGTCTTTGCTGTGACTGAAAAAAGTTTGTTTTCTTCGGGGTGACCCAGGAGAAAAAGCATCCAAATGAGAGATTGGTTTTAGAGGACCAAAAGGCCTAGCTGGACCAAAAGTGAGCTTGTTCTTCCATGGTAGCCCTTCTCTTTGTATTTTATTAAAAAATCTGTGGAATTTATGCAATGTAAAAATTTCCCAAGCATCTGATGCTTTAAAACTTAACAAAACAACGGAAAAGCAGAAATATTTCCATTGTCTGTCCTGAATGACACAAAAGTTTCAAGGAGGAAAATAGGTAAACAAATAATTACATAGCTTACAGTTATGCACGAGTACTGGCAAGCTAAATTAAAGCTGTCCAAGGGATTCTAACCATGAGTATTTTGTGAATTTTCACTTTGAATAGTTAACTTCCTGTTGTAGTATTTTGTAAGTGTTGCTCTGAATGATAAGGAAATTGGAATAATACAAGTGCTCTTGTTTTTCCATTGGGTTTGTAAGCCGGACACAAAAAGTTAATTAAAGTTAAAAAAGTCAAATACACAGTTCAGCCAATAGTTATTTAAAACATGAAACTTAGGCCAGATTTTGTAAGAACAGTAAGTTGATTTTAGTCTTTTTCATAGTATTGCCTGTTTTGCAGGAAGATCTATATTGTAGATATTTTTTAGTTCAGAAAGTCAAAGTATCTATTTAAGTCTACATTATATAATTTTGTAACAGAGTGATCCCGGAAAGACAGGACCTCCTGGTGAAGCTGAATCTTCTATTCAGGGACCTCGTGGCCCAAAGGTGACTCTCTGATATGTATTTCCTAGAGACTGGAGACTGGAAATTTCTAGTGTACATTTCTGTCGAAATTAAAAGAACCTTATTTAAAGAACGTAAAATTCCTTATTGTAGTAACAAAAATACTGAATTTCAGAAATAAGGACTAAAAAGTATTAAAAATTAACAGGGAGTGTTGGAGGCCAGGCCCTTTAATAGCATGCTGAATTTGGTACGTAGTTACTTCCTCCTGAAGCCATTTATTTTTAAAAAATTCCTTATTAGATTTCTGTTGTGGTTTGGTACTTTCTGTGAAATTAATGAGTTTGAAGGTTTTTTTGGGTTTGTTTTATTTTTTTTCCAATTTGATATGCCTTTTGTTTCTTAAAATATGACATTAAACCCCTGCAAGAATATGTTTTTGTATAGTTCTAGGGTGTTATATGCTGATTTTCTTGGGAGGTGAGTGTTTGTATGTCACTTCCAAGCAAACAGCTGGCTTGTAGGTACTACTTGAAACAAAATGTTGTACATAAGATAGCTAGGGTGACATCCATCTCATTTTCTCTATGGGAAAAATATGCCTGAAATAAGTGGGACTTGTCCTGCTGAGTAAAATAGGTGGATTCAGCAAAAATAAAGCTAACTTTGAAGGTTTTAAAAATATTCAAAAATTCACTGCTATTTAAATAATAAAGTACTCTCGTTACTTAAATTATTCTTGTTACAATATGTCAGGTAACTTCAACTTTAATTGACACTTTTCACCTTTGGCGATAATTTTTAGAGTGAGGGAATGACTAATGTATATCATATCACTCTGAAATAATTTAAGTAATTTCATCCCCATTTTTCTTCCTCCTTAAAAATATATGTGCCTCTCCCCCCTCCCCCCCCCAAAAAAGTATACTTGTATGTATTACACATACAGTATACTCATCAGTCTGGCAATAGGACGTCACAGAGGGATATGATGTGTTTTGGACTTGCTTGTGCATGGAGGAGAAAGACAGAAATGCAAAATGCTCAGGGTATACCTGGAGTAAAAATGTAACCGCAGAGAAGAAAAAAAGAAGATTGTGAGGTGCTCATATCCCTTATATTGGTTTCAAATCATAATAATGTGACAAACTTTATGTGAGGAGAATACAGGCAACATGCTAAAATGCACAACTTGTATGAAGACAAGTTGCATTAAATCAGTCTCCTTTCTTCACATTTTTCTAGTTACTGTGACATTTTTGAATAGACAAGAAAGGGAGTCAAGATTTTTCATTAATAAATTCATGCTGAAAAATAACTTTGTAAATTTCCTTGTCTTTTTGACTATGATTTTATTCTGTTCAGTATAGTTCATATAACTTTCATAGCAGATGGGCCATTATCCAAAGTCCAATGAAGTCTCTAGAAATCTTTTGAAATGCTTTACTAAATTTTAGAGCAGGGCTTATATGGGCAGTAGCTGATGAAAAAAACCCAAGCATTTGGGGTAATTATAAAATGTAAGTTGATTTTTAGAAAATGCACAAAACTGTCTCTTCAGCTCCATCATAATTTCTTTGTTTAAACAAATATTGACTTTGTTTTGGACAGTTGATCAATGATGTAACAGGCTACACAAGTCTGTTTTCTCTCCCAGCTGTGGAAAGTACAATGATGACTACTAATTTTGTTCCTAAAACATCCTGGTGTCTGCAGTTGAGAAGACAGACATTGTAAATTTCTAATACAGAGAATGTTTCTCAAGCTGGGAGTTATGGTCTGAGGTCTTTTTGAGACATCTCTAAGTATCTGAGATGGTAGTGGGTGACTGCTAGATGTCTTGACTCCTGGGCAGCCATGGTTGTGCCCACTGGGAATTTATTTATCTTAAACTACACCCACGTTTGGGGACTAGAGTTTTATTTCCCTTAACAGTCGTTATGCTGTTACTAATATGGGAACAGTAACATTAGAAAGCTGCTTTTTGTAATATTTCTTCATCATGGTTATAGCTGCTCAGTTGTTAGCAGCTAATAGGTAGAGCATTTAATTGCATTCCCTAGTGAATGTTTCCTGAAATACTGCATGTCCTTCTCACTGAGAAATTGCAAATGTTTCACTGAAAATTTAGATTTTCATTGTAAGCCCTTTAATGTAAATTGAAACATCTGCTGCCAAAGTTTAAACACTGGAAGGAGCCAAATTTTGCTTTGTGAAGGGTTGGAAAAGGAACATGAATTCTAAACCTGATTGCTTTCCAGGGAAGCCACTGACAGAGCTATTATCAAAAAGTTTTGCTGTGTAATATTTGTGGAAAACCCAAGTTTCTCCCTGAGACTTCAGACTATGAAACTTGAGATTTCGAAGTGCTATACCATAGCATCTATAGGTTTTCTAAAAATGCTCTGTGTCAGCACTAGTCTTTGAATTTCCTTGCTGTTCTCTATGTGCTCTGGCAGAAACAAGGTTATGGAGCCTGCCTGTGGGCAAAAGCAGGCAGGACCCACAGGTGCATCTTGCCTCCCAAAGGGAATTGTGATATTTGACCTTCATTTGAAAACTAAAGCCAACAATTTATTTGTCAAGCTAGAACAAATTCTTTGAAACAGGTGGGGAGAAGCAGAAGTGTAAGAGAGGTCAGAATCAAAGTAGTAAAAGCTTCCTCTACAAATACTGATTTCATGTTACCTAGCTCAAAAATTATCAGTGTAAGAAAGAACTGAATACTTGTTATTTTCTGTAAAATTTTGGAAGTTGAAACTGAATATACTTACTATGATTTTGAATTTGTTTCTTTTTGGATAGGGGGATCCAGGATACAGGGGACTACTAGGAGATGCTGGACTTCCTGGAAATTCAATAATGGGACCAAAGGTAGGAGTTTTTAGACAAAAAATGGAAAGTAAAGAAGCATGAGACGTATGCAAAACTCCTGTGAAAATATAGACACCACTTGAACCTTTTCAGGAAAGGAACTCACCAATTCTTCAACTTTTCCATCATTCCAGGCTATGACTATTTTAAAAATAAACTTACTACCTTTACAAAGAACAAACACAAAATACTATAAATAACTAGTCCAGTGTACCCTGCAAGCTTCCCATAGGAAGTCTTCGTTGGGAAGGCAGTTCTTCAAATTCATCTCCACCTGTCATTATCTCATGTCATCTTTTATAGCTCTACATGGGGAATATGCTGTTTACTGAGTATGAAGAGGTATTAGTTATCTTAACAGTGGCATTCCAGTATTTCCATGCTTGAACATTCAGAAACATAAGTAAGATCCAAAAAAAGAATTTTAGAAATAGATCTTTTGAAATTTCTTATTTGTATATAGGTTACAGAATAGGATTTAGTTGATTATGTCCTTTGAAATTTTAACATCAACACCAAGAATGAAGTACAGTAGTCTGTAGCAGGCTTGCTGTGCTCACTTTTCTAGCCTTTTGTGGTTAAATGGCAAGATCAACATGCAAGTAAAAGACTAGAGATGAAACTGAGGATTCAGTGGTAACAAAGAGATTGCAGACTTTACAAAAGTGAGAGAACGAAAAATTCTCTTCTGTAGTACACAAGAGTTGACATTAGGCTGCTTGAAGAATAAGGTAAGACCAAGGTCCATCCTCTTGCTAGTGGGAAATAACTTAGAGGATAAGAATATAGATCAATTTACAAAGAATGACATTTATGGGATTTTTATTTGTTGAACAGTGAATTGAACTTTTCAAGGGACGGTTCTCTCCTGTTTGTTACATAACAATAGTAGTTCAGTGTGACTGTTAGGTACATAAAGTTAAAATTGCTTTTTCTCCTTGCATAATGCATTGCAGTTATCAGTGTGGAATTTGGCTGGTATTTAATTGCCAAATTACTGAAACCCTTTGGTAAGGTTTTTCCTCGACTCCTTGAAATTGCCTTTCATTTAACTAATCGGAATAATAAGGCAGCATTAGAAAACTGTGGCACTCACCTTTCTACTGTTTAAGAGCAAACTGAAAAGTCCAGTCTTGAGAACTGAGCCCATGCCCACTACTGCAAAAACTGAATACATTTCCCTTGCAGCTTTCACCTCTTTCCCTCTAAGACACTTTTATATCATGTTGTATTTCTGTCAGTTGTGGTCTGGGTTGCAACTTTTTTTCAGGCTTTTGCCACTTCTGATAAGGGAATAGTTCAGGGAAAAGTGCCATTCTTGTGATCTTCTTTCCAGACTGAAATTGGGAACCTTCTTCAGAAACATCTTTTTTTTTTCTTTCCTCTTTACCATGTCAGCACATAAAATATTCCACTCAATTCCTTTGCTTCACTTTATGGAAATATAGACCCAAAATAGACCCAAATTCAGAAACCAATTAGTTTATGTCTACCTAACGCAATGTATCTCAAAATATAGCCACTTAGTTCAACAGCTTTTGCATGATAACCTTTTAGGAACACCAATAATGCTTTACTGGCTTGACACAGTTCTACCAGTACACCTACCAGAGGATGCTGAATAGCCCATTGGAGCACACACATTCAGTAGCTTTTATATCTGATTTTCAAAAACTCTAAATTTCCTTTGTCTATAATCTAGAATATTACTTCACTCTATTTTTCTTATAAAAAGAAATCAGGAACATGACTTAATTGTCCAGTCATATCCTTAATCAGTTAGGTTTTGATTATGACAGCTGTTTTATTTTCTTTGTAATGACCATGGATGCAAGATTTATGTTTATATACATTTTCTTTGTTTTGAAAGAGTGTAGAAGAAATTATCTTTATATTACTGCTTCGGAAAACTACTTTAGAACCTCCCCTGGAAAGGCTGGGAAAGCAGATTAATTCATTTAGCAGACTATTTGTGGTGTCAGTGGCACTTGCCTTCTTGCTAGTGCACTGACTTCTAGTGAGTCACTGTGATTTTCTCTTCCAGACATCACGAAACTGTGGGAAGCAGTAATCACAGAATTGCTTATGGGCCATCTCTTGTGTGACTGTTAAAAAAGCCCTAACAAAATAATCTGGACTAGAGAACTGTTTCTTATATAAGATTTAACTGTAGATTTGACCTAAGTAGATTCATAGCATTTATAGCTATGCTACTAATAGGAAACCCAGATACTTGACAAAATCCCAATTCTCACAGAAGAGAATGTGTTAACATGTATTTGGTACTTACAGCTGTCTGCTAAGATTAAATGAAAACATCTGTTTGGCTGTTTTTTACTCTACCCAAAACAGAAGTAAAAACAGATATGAACCTGTGATCCATGTTTTCCTTTCTTGTTAAATAAAAATGTTATTAAACATTTCTGAAACACTTCTCAATTCATCCACAGTTTCAGAACTATGGATATTAAGAATCAGGAAGAGGTGAAATTGACTTTCCATTATAAAGCTATTTATGATCTAGAAGCATGCTCACTGTTTAAATTTTTACAGGGATGGATCAGAATTCCATAATTTAAAATTAGGAGACATGAGGAGACATCTTCCAGAGCTGACACAGTTTGGTCAGGGTCTGTTTAAAGTCTCTCACTGAAACTGTCCCATTGGATTCAAGAATAGATGCAATTCATACAGGAATGACCTCCTATATGAAATTTACTTAAGCATAAGGCATGGTTGCATCCCTATCCAAATTTCATCTAAAGTAATTTCAGGGTTTCATCTTAACCAGAACATTGACTCTACCTTATCTTTCTTCATTTACCTACCTGCTAGCCCAAACCTATGACGTATAAATTTAGGAGACCCAAAACATCTTTTCCATTTTTCTCATAGAACTAAATTGGTTGATAAGAACTGATTATTTGTGTCTATGGTAGAGACATTCAAGGGACAGGACATTTTGACCCAAAGTCTATTTTTGTTTTATATCCACCTAGAGTACAAGATGATTTGTTTTCCAGACATGGGCATTGTATTGAGACAGACCAGCTGCTGAGGTCTGCACTGCTAACTGGACTCTCTTCTTGAAGTACTATATTATTGTAGAAATTTACAGGCACAATGCACAGTGAAACAGCAATTTTCTGTCCCTTGCAGTTTTGTTTTTTCTTATTATTTCCTTTTACTGGAGTAGGCCGGGAAATATTTGCGTATTTTTATGTAATTATTCTTGAGGATATGTTACACCTATATACATTAACGTAACTCCAGGAGCTGTTGACAGCACTCTACAACACTCTTTAGTGGAGTGCATTAAGTTTCTTGGTTCTGTGGGACTGAGTGAAGGGTGTGCAGCTCCCTGTGCACAGCCACAATATCTGTACCGTGCCTGGGAGGGAGGTGGGTGTGTGACCCACACAGATCCATGAGGATTTCCAGTTGCTGCTGCTGTCTCCAGTAGAAACCAGCAGCATACCCTGAGAGATGCCTCAAAGCAATATGTTTTCTTTCTTGTGAACAGTGTATTGCAAGCTCAGTTAATTTTGTCATAAATTGTCACGAAAACTCTCGCTGGAATGAGGAAGGAGGAAAAGTTTGCTGTTTGCTTCTCTTCCAGCTGTGAAAGGAAGCATTGAGTTTTTGCAGGTGCACCAATCTTTAGTGGCAGTCAGTGGAAGGGTCAACAGTACGAGTGATTGTCTCTTGATAAGAGAGCATTTTAGGCCGATCTTGTTTTTATATAGCTGGTTGTATTTCTTTCTTTTCCTTCTTTCCCTCATAGAACAAAGTTTCGCTTTACTGTGTGAGAGAACCAATGTGATTACCTGAAAGTGCAAAATGTGCAACATGTTTCTTAAGGCTGGCATATTATGTTTCAGTATTCTAAATTCAGGTCTCATTGCTCAAACTTACCCCCAAATTCATAAACATTTGTCTTTGAAAATAAATTTAACTTTGTATTGCCTGAATATAAAGTCAATGTTCTGAAGATTTCTCTCTGCAACTGCAATTCTAGAAATTAAAAATTTCCTAATGAGAATTCTTATTCTTCTAAAATCTTAATTAATTCAATTGAAACCACAATTAAAAAAGCACAGAAATTCTTGAACTTTGGAAAGAAATTGCAAGAGCTGGTAACTGTTATTCTATGTATCCAAAAGGATATTAAATAACTTCCTTACATATTTGGTAATATACTTTGCACTGTGATAGTCCAGGTAGTGGCATGATTTCTGACTTCCTAATTTGTGTTTAGGGGAAGCATCTGGACCACCTGGACCCCATGGAGCAAAAGGTGGCAAAGGTGGCAAAGGTGATGCTGTAAGTACAATTTTAATTCTGTACTTTGTGTTCAACAAAAACCAAAACAAAAATTACTATGTGATAACTCAATATTTAGTTGCTTAGATTTAGTTACTTAACTAAGTGCAGTTAATAATCTTTCAGCTAATTTAAACATTTCATGGATATTTTGAAGCCCTTTCATGTCCTAGATGCAGCACCAGTTGTACAAGCAGGTGGAACCCGATATAAATGGTTCTCATTTCAATGTCATGAAAGGGATACCATGCAATTCCATCAAAATCCTTATGACTGCTCATACTTGTTTAAATATAATCACTGCTTTGAATTATTTTTCCTCCCTTCCTTTTCTTTACTCTTCTCTGATCAAGATTTCCAATACCATCTGCTTGACCAAATTTTGCAATTTCAATTCCTTGGATTTTCAGCTGTTTTTCATATTGGGCAGTTAAATCTTCTTATTTGAAGATTTTCCACCTCTTGCTTTTCTGATGGTTGATTTTAGAGGGAATTAATGCCTGAGTGTTCCAGCTGGCACTTTCCATTTCAAGGACATATCTTCCTAAATTTCAGTCACCCAAAGCTACACAGACGTGTTTGACCTGCCTCTCTCTTTTCCACTAGAAAGTGGAAATACTGATGCCATCCTTCAACCACCACATGTCAAACTTCCACTAGCACTATTTTCTTTATGTGTCTAATCCAGCTTTATTTCAAACTACAACCCCATGAACACTCCCAAATGCACTGAGGTGGGACCTGAGTGCTTCCAAATTCCTACTCAGCTCCAATTTCCTGTCATTCAAACTGATGCTGAGAAGATCCTTTGGGATGAGAATTAGGTCAGAAGGCATTCACTCTGGATTCCTGGTGTAATGCTGTGTACCTGACACATTTCACGTCGTGTAACACGCAAAGGTTGTGCTGTCCTGCAGTGACATCTTTCCCCTGCCATTCCCTGCCCCATGAGCTGGAAAGACCAACTTAATAAAGTGCTGCCAGACGTGGTCAAGATTTATGTGGCTCAGCAGGTAGCAGGGTAGGTCAAAGCCATCTGCCCTATGAATGCTGAAAGGGAGCCTGGGAATGCCTCCAACAGTACGAAAGGCAGCTGGAGGGGTGGATGGATTGGGCAGGGAGTTTGGGAGAGCGGACTGCCAAACACAAGTATGTTAGGGTTACTTAACCCCCGAATTTAGATGGGTCAGCTCTGGTATTTCAGTTGTCTAATGCTTGCAGCATATGAATCATGGAGCAACGTCTGCTTTCTCACTGTTTTCTCTGAGCTGAGAACAATGTTCCTTAAGTCAAGAGTTGTAATTTTTTCCACCAATCTCAGTCTTTTTAGGCTTCCGCCTGGGACTGAGGATGGCTGTTGCTCAGTACACATCAGAAATGTGAAGAAATTATCTTCTTTGTTGAAGAACACAAGTACCTTAGGACAACTACTGACATGCTTTATTCCTCTGCTGTACCAGGGTCCTCCAGGACCAGCAGGCCCTGCAGGACCAGTGGGCAAAAAGGTGTGGGAGATGCTGGACCAAAGGTGCTTGTCCAGGGGTAGACCAATGCATCTGACTTGTAAACAAGCTAGACAGACATCTTCCGAAAATACATTAGATAAGAATGACAAATATATGACAAAATGCTGTATTCTTATGTCCCACTTTACATTTCTGTTAGACGAAAAGCTTGTGATAGACTTTTTTGGTGGGATAGAAACTAGTTCTCGCTTTATGCTCAGACTTGATGCAAATTGCAGGTTTTCCATACATCCAAGGACCCAGGATGTTTCTAGATGCTGGCGTTGCCATGTGGAAGTCAGAATCCAACACAAGCACTGTATTGCCTAATAATTATGCCCTTCCTTTCTCCAGCAGAACTATGAAGGATGAGGCCAAAAAATGTGTTAGGGGTTATGTGGAACTACTGAGATATCTTTTAAGTTGTTTTCCTAAGGGAAGACTATAAACCTTTATCTAAAATTAATATTTGTTTAGATGCAAAACTCACAAAAACCCTCATACAAGCAAAAAACTGATAAATGGATTAGAAATACAACACTGAAACCCTTCCAATGTTTTTCATAAAACGCAGAGTAGTTAAGTCTTATGAAACTATAAGCGGTATGTAACTCACCTAAAAAGTCACATTGTAATTGTTATAAAAAGTTGGAAAAAGAGACTTAAGACTAAAATCATAAAAAAAATTTCTTTAGAATATCCCAGAGTGGTTTTATTAATGATTTCCTCATTGCATATGTGAAATAAGAAACAGGCAGCCTGTTGCAGGACAAAGCAAAAGAAATATTGCCCAAACAAGGTTTTTCCCAAACAGAAAGAACTTTCAGCTTCAGTTCCCTGAACAGGAGAATTCACATTTATATAATCTGCAATAACCTCTCTAAAAAATCCACAATAAAGGAAAATTTGAAGGACATTCATTCTTAGAATGACTTGACTTTAGAATTACCACAGAATGGTCCCAATGTCACTGGGATCTGGGAAACCTGGTTTTGTGCTTCTATTCTGAATTACTGCCTATCAATACAAGGCATTTCACTTCACATAATGCAAGAACTAAAAGTAATTTCAATTATGTTTTTCACTATAAATTTTCAAAAAAATGCATATGGCTAAACTAACTAGATTTTTCTGTATGAGATTGCATCTTTCCAAATAGAAGTACCAGGCTTGATATTATGTAGCCTTATAATACATGTTTCTTGATACTACAGAAAAACATTAAAATCCTAGAATCTTGTATGAAATTATCACGGCAGATATTGATAAAGATTTGACTTACCACTACAGAATGTCTGGGGGTATTATGCCTGAATTCTTCCTGGCTTCCTAAATCCATAATTCTGAAAAGTAGTGTTTCCTGAAGAAAAGGGATTGGAAAGTGACGTTATCAAAAACTCCACATGGGAGTTTTAGGCTGGACTAGAGTTGTGCTGTTGCTGTGATTCTTCTAGTGGATCCACTTACTGTGCTTAGGTTTTCAGACCAAAAAGGGTTTGAGTGATCCCACAAGCCAGGAAATGGATTTCCTTCAGATGGAACTAAACTAGGTGATGTGATCTGCAGGTGCTCTTAATGTTCTTCTACCCTGAGTGAGGGTTGGTCCACGGGAGCAGGCTGGGCAGGTCCCCTCACATGGTGAAGGTGTAGCCATCAGGGTGAAAATTCACTGCTGTTGTGCCTGCAGCTCTGTGTGTTGGTGGACATATAGCATTAGAAGCTTCCTATCTTCAGGTTTCTACTCACAATAATCATGGCATAGATTCTAAATGCACTGTATTCATGGGTTGTGAAGTGGCCTCTTGTTCTAGGAGGAGCTGTGTTGCACAGAACCCTGAAGAGTAGCTGTCCTTGCAAGTAACACAACACAATTAGGGCAAATCATGCTTACACCACATTTTGTACTAAAAGTTTTCATGGATCTACATGTTTTATTTGTGTTACAGTGCAATATTGCCCACCAAACCTGCCTGCTCAGAGTAATGCTTATCTAACACTGTCAGGATAATAAAAAAATTCAAGTATTAAAAACATCTGGTAAAATATTTGATTAGTATTTTTTACTCAAAAATAGGTAGGTTTCTTTTTAATGATGCCCCTAGATTGGTGTATTAGCCACGTTGAATGAAATGTGTGTTGTTCTGTGCAGAGTGAGCAGGTGTAGCTTTTGAAGTGTGTAAATGGGGCACCAAAGCAAGCATTATCTAATGAGATATAACATCTCTGATTTACTTCTGTTTATTGACACCAGACATAGTATAGGGTTACACTGGAAAAAAATGAACTAAATATGTAAACATCTTCTTCTTCTAAACATCCTGATTTTTTGCTTCTTTTTGCCCATATTACATTCTGGAATTTTAATCCTTGTGTCATGTCTTGGTAGCAAAGGTACCACAAGGAAAAATAATTCACTTGAATTGCAAGAATTCCCCCAGAACTTAGATCATAAAATGAAAAATATTCTGTTTTTTTCAAATGAAACGTAAATGCATTGGCTACCTGTTACACCTCCCACAAAAAAAAAAAAAAAAAAGAAAAAAAAAAAAGAAGGTAAGAACAGTGATGATCTCTGCATATAATAAAAGAACATTTATTTTATAAAAGAGGCTCATAAATTTACACACTAGTTAATTTGAAATTCCTTTGAGGATCATTATATAGGAATGTTCCACTCATCTGAATCAAAGCTCTGTTCTCTCTGCTTTCAGAAATGGCTCACATATGTGCACACTGCTAGACAGGAATTTTATGTATCAGAGGTCAAATTCACATGGAAACAAAATTGGAACATATGGGATGCATTCAGTCCTGGCAGAACCCTATTTTCTGTAGCATTAAAACAGAAGCACATAATGTCAGAATATAATAAAATTTTGATTTAAAAGCACTGTTGCCAACTAGGAGATGAGTTACAGACATACAAGAGCAAGAGCCCTGCACTAGAAATAAAACAAGTAACTGGATAGAAGAAAGATTATTAAAATCCTTAGCACAGTCCCTAGTGCACGAACATTTGAGCTGGATCCAGTTGCAATATAAACAACTTTTGCAGCTTGGGCCTTGCCTATTTGAACTAAAATGTGGAAAGTAGAGATATAATATCTTTTTTTTTAAATATGTTGTTCTTACAAATACTGTTATATCCATTAGCTCTCACTAAAGAGAGAATTGCAGTGTCTGCTGTATGTTTTAGTATCAAATACATATGCTTCACGGTAAATTACTTAAATATATCGGGAAATCCAATATTTACTTTTCAGTTGACCATTAGGTCATTTGATGGGGTTTTTTTCTTAAATAAAAGGTACAGAATAGACATTTGACTCCCACACTTTACAGTGTCTTGATCCAGGTCTTTATTTCTTTCTTCAGTGGAATTTCTCTGGTTCACTGTTCTGCTGATGGTGACAAGCTTGGTGATAAGCTTGTCTACAAGCACAATGCAGGAAATAAATTAGACCGCATTAAAAAACAGTATTAATTGTTTTTGAACTGAATTCCCTGAAGGACAGTTTAGTATGACACCTTTGAAAAAAGAAGTGCTCCACTTCGCAACTCATAAAGAAAAATAAAAGTCTTTTTCTTAAAGCCAAGAAATACAGAAACTGTGAGAATTATAATAAAGCTCTACAAAAGAGCATTTCAATGAGGCATCTGGTATTAACTAAGCATGTGAGGCTAGAATTCAATCTTTCACCTGCAACAACCCTGTGGAAGACTGTGTTACCCATGGGAGGAAGAGGCAAATGACTTCAGGTCACTCTTTAGGCTCTTTTTGGTCAGGGCTGGTCTAAGAGCAGGCTGTAGGTATGCTGGATACTGGGCCATAAGGAATCATTTAGGTTTGATAACCTCCCATTCAGTTTCCATCACAGCAGCTCACAGGCTGTTTCATAGGCCACAGCATCTCAGGATGTCCTACAAAATACATTTTAATGCAATATCTATATCTCTTAGCTCTGGCATCTCTGGCAGATTTCAGAGGGAGGCTTGGGCAGGGAAAGCTTTGCCTGCTCTGCACAACTTGTGATCATGACAAGTTGTCCTACAAACAGCTTAAGATTGTATTATGGTTGTGGGGACATTGAGGACTAATAAATATTCCTTTGATAATAGATGGTACTAGATAGGAAGACAGCCAATGTCTTGGCTCTTTGCATTGTAAGGAAGGTCTAATACAAAAGCCTTAGGTCATCTGAGGGAAAGATTTCCTCCCAACTGAACATGGCACTTAGTTTAACCCAATCACCTTGATACAGCAATTTAAAGCTAAGAGCATCCAAGTACCATGCCTGTGTCCTAACTCAAACTGGCCAGACTCCAGTGGTTTGGGTGAAACAGGAAATGAAATTCAAAAGCCAAATGTTACAACAGGAAGAGAGCATTATAAGCTTAGTCTAAGCCTTAGCCTTTGAAATCAGGTTCCCACCTCTCCAAATCCCTCAAACCTGAGCATAGTTTGGGCCCTAGTGTGTTTGCATAACTAGCACATATGTTGGGACTTAGCATGAGGGTATCATAGCCATAGATAAAAAACACAGATTGGAGTGATGTCTTGCTAGAGACTGAACCTTGGGAATTTCACCTAAAAGCAGTCACTATAATGACTGCACAAATTCCTACCCTTTACATCCCAGAATGTAAAGAAAATCTGTAGAATATTCTGCTTGTTTTTTCTATGTTGTTTCATTTCACCTACCACAACTCAAGTGACATCTGTGATTTGTGATTTATACTTGCACCTGTCTCCTAGATCAAATGCTCCCTCTGCAGGCACAGCCCTTTCTACAGCTTTTCCAAGTGCAAAAATAAGTACAATTAGGAGTTTTTATTATGATTTCTTTTTCATGTTGTCAAGAAATACAAATTCTTCTGCTCTGTTATTAATATCTGGGATGACCAATAGCTTCTCAGTGCATTTCTTTATTTTGCATTTGCCTGCACAGGAATAGGTTTAGGAGTATCAAGCTAAACTCGATTCAGAATATTCTGCATCTCCAACTTATCAGTTGTAGACTTCTTTTTGCTTTTCAAGGAATTAATGAAAGTTTTCTAGTAATTATGTGCTGAATGCGTGCCTATTCCCTCATTTGCACAATCATGGTTTGGGGAAAACAAAACTGCCTGATCTGTCCCTGTGCATTCCCCCTATCAAGAATGTTCCCTGTCCCCCCATCTCCTTTGCTGGGTTTGTCTGCAGCATGAGGGGCAGCACCAGGCTCTCTGTTACGCTCATTGTCCACTCTGGGTTTTCTTTGTTCTTTGATAAAAGCATAAATTGAATGTCTCTCCATTACCTAACCTCCAACTATCACCAAAACTGTTGAAAATTAGTATGGTCAAGGCCTGTACATTTCTGATTAATTTGGCTGAAATCAACTGATGGGTTCAAAATATAATGGAAGAAAAAAACAGAATCAACACAGTCAAGCAGAAGCACAGGCAGAGTATCACTTAAACCTAATTTCCTTCAGAAGTCAAGCTAAATTTATGTACATTACGGCATTTTGAAAAAACAGGGGGCTATTATTTTAATTCTTCTATATTTATGCTATTGAAATTCATTTAGTTTTCATAAATGCCTAGATTTGGCAGTTCTGGAAATTAAATGTCTCTAGTGTCAGAATAAGAACAGTATCAGTAATAGGTCGTGATCACAGTGCCACTAGTAAGCTCCCTGTCCATCCTGGTAAGCCCCTGCAAAATATGATGGGAAAATGGTGGTGTTTCAAAATGGATTTTTTTTTTTTTTTGTAGCTGATAAGCCTGAAAAGTAGAGTCCTAACTCTGTTGGTGATTTTGATCACATGGACCTTTGCTTGAGAAATAATGTTCTTCACCTAGACCTAAAGTGATGTGGGGTTTTTTAAATACCTATCTGTAAAGCAGCTGTTTATTTATGTAGCATTTTTTTGGCGTGTTTTTAAACTCCGTAGTTTGACTGTTTCATAAGTGGATGAAAGATGTAACATTTACTAGGTGATGACTGACATTTCTGTGACTATTTTCAGGGAGACTGTGGACTTCCTGGGCCCCGGGGGGCCACCAGGATTGAGAAGCATAGGTCTCAAGGTTGGTATGATGCCATGTTGAAGTTTTTGGGCTCTTTTGTGATGCTGGCTGCCAGATCCTTATCTCTCAGACACCAAACGATCTCATCAGTTCTTGATTTACATTGGTGCAACTTCAGGAGAAATCAAGCATATAAACGTGGTCACTAACCATACACTTCTACCAACTGGATTATGAAGAATACTAATGGGATGAAAATTGCATTTGCAGTTAAACTTTATGAGATTACATCTGGAGATTGAGCAGAGCTATCAGGATGGTAAATTAGTTAAATGATGTATTTCTTCTGCTTGTATCTATCCTGTTTCCAAGATATTCTTTTGTGCTGGAAAATATGTTAAATGTGAATTTTATGTTTGCAATTTTTGATCAATCAAATTAAATCCAATTAATTTTGTTAGTAAAACCATTAGGAAAGAAATATGAAAACAAAAAGTTAATTCTATAAGCAACCAGCGTGAAACATGGGCAATTTTTTGTTGCACTAAAGAGATTTATAGTTTAAAAAGACATACTGATAAGAAAAGACATTCAGTACTTGCCGGGATTTTGTTATTGCAGGTTTATCCATCAATTATTCTTGGAAAGGCAATGAGGACAAACATTGTGTATATTTCTCCACTTGTGTTTAATTTAAACATAGATACACCTTTGTAACTTTTTGCATAATAGCAGAGAGTACGGAACCCTCCACTGCCATTTTGTATAAACTAGTATCTGAATGAAGAAACATTGCTATTACCAACTTCAGAAATGCAATAAGCAACCGAGCGTGAATACCATTTCAGGATGTATCTGATTTTACCTTGCTTTCTGAAAGCTGCAGCAATTTCAGTAAAAAACTGAAATTATTTTGGTAAATCATACTGACATAGCCTGTCTCAAATTTGGACTGTTGAAATTCTACTAATGTGTCACACTGTGCTCTTTCCACAAAGCCTTTGTGAATGAAAAATGTATTCTCTATGGGGAAACAATATTTTGTTTTCAAGGCTGAGGACATGTATGTAGTCCCTCTCCTTTGAGGAAAGGCTGAGAGAACTGGGATTGTTCAGCCTGGCAAAGAGAAGGCTTTGTGGCTGAGATGACCTACTCTTTCTCACAGTGTGTAAATACCAGTAGTCCTTGGTTATTATCAACAATTCTTATCTATTTTTACCACCAAGGCTTTGCTGGCCCCACAGCCGTCGGTGTTTGAGACATACAATTACCTGCTTACCTTCTGGGAATCGAGAGCTGAAGGGGCTCCCGCCTTGGACCTCTGTTTATAGAATTGCAAGAGGATGAGCTTTAGTCATAGTGATTTTCCATCTCGGCCACAATTCGAGTCTGTAACTTTCTTTGAAGATTTAGTAACAAAAATATTCCACTTGGGTTGTTGTTCAGGCAAGAAAGATAAGTTTCCAAGCATGTTTATTAAAAAACAGGAGCTCATTAGACACCTGTCAGTTCCTGGGAACAAGCAGTGTTTCTGATAAGCTCAGGAGGGGCTTAGTCCAAGTGCAGCTCATCAAGGCTGATGTCTAATGAGCATTTCTTACATCCTAGTGCAGCCTGGGGCAGGGAGATGCCACAATCCACCCTGCAACCAAAGTTAACCTATTTGGGCCTCTACAGGGGTGATCTGATTGCAGCTTCCCAGTACCTGAAGAGAGCCTGCAAGAAAGACGGAGATGGACTATTTACAGAGGCACATAGTGACAGGACAAGGGGAAATGGCTTCACACTGAAAGAGGGCGGGTTTAGATTCAGTATTAGGAAGAAGTTCTTTGGTCTAAGTCTAAGAACTTTCTGAGACCAAGATTTCTACATGGTTAAGAGTCATGACTGTCTAGACTTTTGTTCTGATCTGTTTGCAGTTTCGCTCTGTATTAATTATTATCAATAATCACAAAGCTATTTTTATGTGAGGACGTATTTTAATGTGAGGACATAAAAAACTCCTATTTCCTTTTCTCTTTTTCCTCTGTTTGCTGAATCTGTCCAGGCTCTTTGCTCTATTCTTGTGAAAACCATAAAAATTCTTGCCATCTCTGTGTTGCTTTATGGTATAGGAAAACTCTATCCTATCTGCCTTTAATAAGAATTTCTGCTGTGTTTCCAGACTTAATTCCCTAAGACTTGAGAATTACCTTTGTTAATTCTACAGGTATGTGAGGTTAATTATAAAAGCACAATTGCCATTCTGGACAAAAATGTTTCAGCAATCAAATGCATCTGATGATATATTGAAAATTATACAGATTACACAATATTTTTCTATTCCTGTGAGAAGGCTTACCCAAAATATGCTCAGTGTGCTCTTGTAGACCTCTCTCTTTCTCTCTATGTATGTTTAGATACACATAGACATATGTCTGGATGTTATGTTGGCACTGCTATGAATGAATATCTAAAGCATGTTTTTCAAGTGTAGAGAACTCAGTTTCATTATGGAAGATTTCCAGTGGAAGAATACAGTTCACTGCTACCCTGTCAAACAAAGGCATGTTTCTAATGCAAGGATGTGGAACTTAGGGATGTTGGAAAGTAATGTATGAAATGTCTTTGGGCTTGAAAACAAAACTGTAATGATATGATGGGTCAAACTCAGCTTCTCTTGTTTCTGTAGCATTCCGTGAGTTATGTATGTGCGATCGGTCTTGCCATTTCTATTTTCTTCTCTTAAAAATTGCTTTTAAAAATTATGATTATAATTCTTATTTCTGAGCTTATTTCTGAGCCACTTTTGCAACTGTCTTGCTCTGGTAGCACCAGTTTCCTCCACACATTAATGTTTGTTTACCTTCTCTCTGTCTATTTTGCCCTTCTGTCTCTTCACATGTCAAACTTCATTCTTTTTGGCCACTCTTCATCAGATTAAAGCTACTGTACTCCTACATTTGAGCTACCAGTATTATTCCATGGATTTTTTTATATATAGAGATCTTGGTCTGCATATGGTAAGAATAGAATGACAAAAATGAGTTGGTTTTCAAGTTACTTTATGTTGATAGATATAGTCACAGATCTTCTTTTTTTATGCTTGGTTCCCTTCCAAAACCACAGTCTAGACATTCTCAGATCTTCACTCAGTTCATTTTGGTAATACTGGTGCTCAAGTTTGAATTTAATTACGTACATGGATTGAACTGTCAAAGCCGTAAATATTTTTAAATTAATACAGAACACTTCTTGAGTTTTATTAAATGTACTGTTATGGAATCTGTTATAAACTCTTTTAATGTTGATTGATACTTGTTGCACAAGTAGAGGAAGCAGGATTTGGTTCCACAGTTGATGTTTCAAAGGATGAAACCCACATATGTGCTTGTGAGAAATGTCAGCTTTATGGATATGAATTTACTTAGAACAGTAGGTCTCGTTCAGTTTTCATTGCCTGAACACCATCCTAACAATGTCATGGGCAGTAGCAAATGGCAGCAATAAGTCTACAGCTTTGTTGGGTCTGACATTCATTTCTAGTGAAGGACCACTGGAATACTCAGTATATCCTGATTTTGGTTGATATGCATGTGCTCTGCAGACCTGCAGAGGTCTTAACCAGGAAGCTGTGTGATGTCCCAGGAGGGAGGGATAGTCTGTCCCAGTGCTGAACAGCAAGCCTTGAAATAAACTGGCACACTATTTCAGTGTATTTATAAGCCATTTGCATTAATACCTAAATGAGGGCCCCAAGAAGCACAATCCTGCTAAAAAGCAACTTAAAGGAAATTAGATTAAATAGTCACTGTGAGTTCCTATGACAGAAATAAATAAATTGCATTGTGCATCCCATTGCCTTAGGAGTACTTCCTATTTACAGGAAATCCCCCTAGTGAATCATCTATGTAATTTGTTACATCCACTGTTTTCCAGTCTCCAGCATCTACATAATAATGTATGAATTGCTGCTGCTTTAAGAAACTGGGGAGAGGGGAAGTTCTGCTTACAGAGGCAAGAGGCTACTGGTTAGCAGGTCAGGGATAGGTAGCCCTGGTGGCAAGCAGAGCATTTAACTCCCCAAGCTGGGGCTAGTAGACCAAGAGGCACCCATAGGGCAAGGCTCTAAAAGCAGTGCTCCAGTGGAGATGTGAACAGTGGAGTGCCTTGGATACCTTTCCCTAGCATGGGGCAAGACCACAATGCACCCATGTGCAAGCAGAAGATATCATCTCAGCAGGATCTCAGTCACATCCGGAATTTGGGAAAACCATCCATGGACATGACTTGTAGTACACTGTGTCTTCATCTCATTGCCTGACTCCTGGTGAATTCCTGACTCATGGGAGCCAGGAGCCCTTAGTACAAGGAAGAGAAAGTTTGCTCAGCTGTGCACTGTGCAGCTGTTTCTCTGCCTGCAGAAATCCATAAGCCCCGATCCAGCACAGCAGGAGTAGTCAGTGATCAGTCCTGCTCCACCTTAGGTGAAGGCTGGATAAACTTGGAAACATTTTTGTGTTTCTCTGTCCATTATGAGCAGTATGACTCCTTTAGACCCATCTGTGAGCAGCAATGCGAGTGTTAGTAAAAGATGCTTTAGAGGGACAGGGAGAGCTCTTGGCTGAGAAATAGAAGTGACTAACCCTGTACTTGCAGCTCATGGTTAGATTTGATACAGGTGGTAACTGCTCCTGTTCTCATTGGCATTCTCTGGAGCTGGTTTTAGTATCTGCAACGGGCACTGCTGTTATGTCAATTAAGTATGTAATGTGAATTATGGTGAAGCATTTATGTACCAGGAAATATAATCACCTCTAGCTGTATTTAAAATGCATACAGCAGTTGATCTGTAAAAAATATTTGTGTTACCCTATTAAATAAAGAGAGTTTCTGGAATCCAGAGGCTTTGAAGAATTTTCTGTGTGTATATAACAGCTGTGTTTTATAACATTGTGTGCCCACACACACATGGACATGCTTTTTAAGTCAAAGTACATCAGCAGAGCATGCGTAGCAATCCTTATAAACAGTTCTGAGCTTTGTAACTGGGCTGATACTCTCTTTTGAAGTATCAGCAGAAAGGTGTTCTGCTTTCCACAGTAAAGAGTAAAGATGCCTTCTTATTTACTTAAGATCAGAAAAACTAAGATTACCCTGGAGAGATCACGAATGTGTATTTTTAGAGAAACTTTGGTTTTGACCTCATTTTACTGCTTTTAGACAGGGTGAGTAAGTACCTGAGCCTCTGAGAGGTTACTTTTGTCTTTCATCTCTTTCAGTGGAATGACAAATTTTCATTTAATTAATCAGGAATAAATTCCTCATTATATAATTTATAAGGTTCTCATGTATGTTCTGAATTATAGCCAATTGCTTATTTCTCCAGCCTTAGACCAATTTTATCTTGAAAATTGTGTTCTTCATCCCATAGTAAAAATATCTAGCTTATCTATGATGCAGAATGTTTTAAAGTGAATAGAGAACAGCATAGATTTTACATTAATTTTCAGTTAAATTAAGTTTCATATTCTGTTCAGGGAGAAAAAGGAAATAAAGGTTTTCCTGGACCAAAGGGATCAATAGAACCTGGCTTTCCTGGACAAAAGGTAAATCCTAAGTTTGCAGTAAGGGGAAAAAAAAGAAGTTTTCTTCCTTTATTGGTGATTTGGTGTGACAGGTCTTTGAAGAGAAACAGAAGGCAAAGAAATTACCTTTTTTAGCTCGCAAAGTAGGAACCTACTACTCATTGTCAGCTTTGAAGTCTGTGAAAATCCTAATGGTCATTAAGGATCAGATTACAAAGTAGGATCTAGAATGAGGTCATACCTGTTAGCAGAATAATTCTAAGTTATTAAAATTATGTATTCTGTTACTTTTGATATTTTTCAGGTATTACAAAATGCCCTTTTATTTGCCAGGCTTCGACAAAAAAAGGAATTGCTTTATGATTAATGTCATTTAAGGGCTTTGTTTTATTTGACTCGTTTTTTTCTACAATGAATCTTGAATCTTTCCTTACTGAATAACTTCCTTTCGTTGTTTTAAAAATTGTGAGAATTTCCTAACTATTCACATCTAACAGCTTGGGAGCTTTTATGTGAATATTAAGCTCTATCACACTGATTCAAATTTCTGCCTCCTAGTTCTGTTTTCATTCACATTCCAAATGCCACATACTCTAATAATAACTGCAATATTTTCACTGATCTTCATATTCATCTTGTATATTGACTAATCTTTGTGACCCAGTGTAAATCTCTCCAAGTGACTTTTCTCCGAGCAAATTTTCTGTTTGCTATTAATGTAGCAGATTTGTCACACATGAAAAGGAATGGATTAATTCAGCAGGAATTTTGTATATGTACCAAAAAGATCAGGTTTTAGTATATATAAGTGTAAGAAGGTAGCAGCACGACCACAGTCAAAAAATCATATTTGATTTCTCATTATTATTAATTCTGACATTAACTTTGATGCTGTTAGATTCAATTCATTGACAGGCAATGGAAAGTAATATCCTTTGCTGGATATTATGATTTTGTGAAATAGAATAAGAACTGTCTTCCAAGACCTTGCTTAGTTGAAACTGGTTTTCTTAATGCTGTGGAGGAGTTATGTACAATTTTCAGGTTTACCAGATAGAAAACTTCATAACACTTTCAGGTAAAAGAAACTATTTCATTGAGAGGTAACTTGAAATAAGCATGTAAGGGAGTTTTGCCTCTCCCATGGCCTGACAAGGCAGCCTGCTGAGTGGCAGCTTTTATTTCTCTGTTGGATAAAGATCACTCTTATTTTGCATCATCTTTGGCCAAATGAAACCTGTGCCAAATTTTTGCCTCTTGCAGAAACGATAAACCTCAATGAATACCAGTTTTCTAAGCCCAGGTCTTCTTTGGGATACTCCTCTTTTGTGAGAGGTTGCATCAGCCTTCCTTCACAGTCCTGTCGTGCTTGGCCATAGTTTCATCCTAGACAGGTGTAGATTTCCTTCCACCTTGACGTAACATCTTAGACTCTCTCTCTCTCTTTCTTTTGGGTCTTGTCAGTCTTGGAATCCCTCCACTCTCTCTTACAAGCACTCTTTCATTTTTTGGTTTTGTTTTGTTTTGTTTTCTGAAAGCCATAGTGAAACCTATGCTTTCACCCTGATTCCAGGGAAAAAATGGTGGAGCCACACACAACGGAATGGAATATGATAGACATTGTATATTTCAGTGCATTTGGCTTCAAAAAATTCTGTGGCTACAGGTGAAATCAGGAGAAAATCCAGAGGAAATCTATAATGACCCATTACAAATAAGTACATGGATCTAGACTAACCAGCCTATACTTTTCCTGAGTGTAAACTTATTTTGCTATGCTGAGACTGTGAATGAAGCTAAGTCTGGATTTAAGGCATTAAGAAGAATCCGAGCTAAGGTTCTGATTCCAGTGGGATTAAACTTAGGGTTCTGACTCAGACTTCAGCATTCAATATAAAAATATTCCCATTCACTGGTGTTTTTTGTTTTTGCAAATGAATAGAAAACTGTTGCCCAGATTTTTTTTTCTTTCTTACATGTAAACACTTTCTTTCCTTCACTCTCATTTTTCATGTGTTCCTTCTTGAAATAACAACATGACATTAAAATAAAATAATTCAGAGACCATGTTACTTTATTACTTGTCATTTGCATTTTGACATCAGTATAAAAGTTGGTGTTTCACAAGTCACTGTGATTAAAGATTTGGGGTTAATACTGCACTAAGAGCTTGAGCTGAATCATTGTGACTTCTTTTGGTTACTATTAAAAAATGTCATCAATTCATTAATCTTTTCAGCTCAGAAAATAAACTGATCACAAAAATCCGTGAGAATGAGTCTGCAGTCTACACCAGAAATTACGATGTTTTATCTCCATCTCCAAGTCTGGAATCTGAAATTCTCAGGGAAGATGCTAATAGCATGTTACCTAAACCACTTTAGAGACTGATATGCTTCCTACAAAAGGAATTGGTTACCCAGTGAGTAAAAAAGCAATGGTTATCAAATATTTTTAAAATATGTGTGTCTTTATTTGAATTCAAATATTTTACCATCTTTATTTCACCATTCACCTTTTAATAGGCAAATAACAGGTCATTTGACTAGACCAAAGTGTTTGGAAAAAACTTTTAAAGTTAGAGTGAACTTATTTGTTGAGAACAAACATTTACAAAATAAATAGGGTAATGCTACCTCGTGGTTGCAATAAATGCTAACAGTCCTCTTATTCATCTTAGAAGTGAGTTAAAACTCTTACATTTCTATTGAGGCAGGTGCACAGTGGATAAGATATTTATTTACGTGCAAGCTGATTGTTTGTCCCCTTTGCAGTAGATCAGCATTAACTCTTTAGGGGGTTTTTATTGCTTTGCCTAAAGCAGTCGATGATAAAAATTGAGCTTTGCATGCCCTTATAACCAGATGGATAAACTGGTTGAAATATTTGATGTGTAAACCCTTGTAGCTGCATGGAGTGGATATAGCAGACCATGATACTGGTATTTAAATATTAATTGAATACAGATTAGAGATAATTAAATATTACTGACTTACTGTGGAGGAGTCAATGGATTATCCACTATTAATCCTTGTGTTATTGTTTATATTATATCATTCATAATTAAATAGTTTGCTTTCAAAATCCAGGTTAATTTCTGAGAATACAAGCTCCTTTGTTAGATGTGATTGATTTAGGTTTTGGGCTTGTAATATCTCTAGACAGGACAGGGAGATCTAGACAGATCTGTGAGACACTGAGGGTCAGTTTTGACATTCTTTATTATTAAGAAAAATAAAAGTTAACCTAGACAGATGCTGACTTTATAAAGCATGTGATAAGAATCAGAAAGGATTCTTAGGTAGGTTCTTAGATATATCAGATAGGATTAGATGTTCACACACTTGTTTCTGGCTGGCTGTGGTAATAGTGAAATCTTCAAACTGTTGAATTACTATCCTATATAAACACAGTCTTTTTGTAGACCTAGAGAAGAAATGCAAAATTTAAGGATTGGATGCACATTTATGTTTCACCTAGACTGAGTTCCAATGACTCTGAAGAGTTTTCTTAAACTGATTCTGTCAGTAGTGTCCTGTAAATGGGAAGATACTGAACAGTATCAAATGCCTTTCTGTTCTCAGTAGGTAATCAAGGACTGATTAAGGCAGTTATTGGTGCTATACTGTACTAAGAACCTTGTAAATCTTCTTGAATATACTAAAATATTAGAGAGGCAAATTTTTATATAATATTTTCAATGTGAAGAGCAGGTTGCTTAACACTTCTATCAAGGTAAATTCTAATGATTCTAATGATTAGCAACTGGCTGTTAGGCAGAAGTAGGACAGATTGAAGATGTCAGATCATGCCCAATGAGTGTAGTAGATGTTAAGCAGCCCTGATTTATCAAAAAATTCCTTCCATTTTTTGTTTTATTAATATTACAGACTAAGTAGTGACTGGAATTTTGCTTAAATTGAATTCAGCTTAGTGACTAAATCAAAGGCATTACTTTGCCTTTTCATTATGCTCTAATTGTCAGAAAATTATGGTTCCATACTGAGTATTTACTAGAAGAAGGTCCAAACTCACCTGCTGTTAATAGTATTCTTTCACACGTTGTTTAGCAAAAGTTTCCTGCATAAGTCTATAATTTTTTTTCTCATAGCATCTGAGCCCAGACAGAATTTTAAGATTTTGACTCCTTTTTCAGCATAGTCCATCACAATCCAGATACACTGAGCCTCTGCCCTCTGCTCAGGACCACACTGTGGCCACCTCTGCTCACAGAGAATTGATACTTCCCCCAGGTTGTAACATGTCTGAAACCAGATCCCTGAGTCCTGTTGTCAATCCTTTGTTTGGTGGAAGTGCTGCTGAAGATCACCAGCAAACACAAGTAGCAACAACCCGAAAAAGTGAGTAATAAATACTGCCCACAGATACTGAGTAGCAAGTCTGTACCAAAAAAAAGGTGAGCAAACCCCACTCTCTCTTCCAATATAATTTAGATTTTATTACTTTTTTGTGTTTGTGGGTGCTCTGTCTACAGACACTACATGCAGTCAGAACCAGATTTTCAGCCTCAGATGATACCCTTGTGTACCAACTGCAGTCTTAGATATTTAAATAGCAGCTTGATTCTTGCATCAAGACTTAGGCAGTCTTATTTCTAACTGATCTTTTATTTTTTTAGGCTTGTTCAGGTAAGTCATTAATGGAAATGGAATTTGGCCAGGTACTATGAGAAAGAAAAAAAATGGGATGCTTTTCTTACTGAAGGAGGCACTTCTAAGATAACATAACTTATCCCCAGAATCCAAGCTAACTTTTACAGATGGACTTTCAGATCAAAGGTGCTTGGAACCTATGAAACCAGGGGATTGTTGGGACTACGTGGTGAAATTGTATTATGACAAGAATGGCGATTATTGTGTCCAGTTCTGGTCTGGAGGTTGTAATGGTACCAGCAATAGATTTGAAACAGAAAAAGAATGTCGAGAAACCTGTGTTGACTGATGAATAAATAAGTTGTCTCCTTCAGGTCCTCCCTCAACCACCTCTTTTTCCCCTTATGTTTTATTTTACATTAATCAAAATTCAGTTTTCCTTTTCAACTCACAGCCTATGCAGTCAATATCACAAGGTCCTTCTTCAATTTCTTGCAGTCACTCCTTTTCTTTACAACTTTACTACTGGTACTTAACTACGTTAGAGGAACACAATATTGTCACCAACTCCAACTTTGTCACCTCCCTATTTACTCCCTTCTCTAGATCACTTATTATTATCATCTTGAGTAGGACTGACCATGGCATCCATCCTTCAGTGACATCTCTCCACTGACCATTTATCCCCTCTTTTTGTTTTATTCTTTTCGCAACTTACAAGTCTGTCCTTTTCGATTCAGTAAAATTTTCCTTTGGTGAGGGACCTTACATTTTGGAAGTCCAGTCAGACTATACTGACTATCTTAGATCCATATGCTTAGTGTGCGAGGAATGGCCTTCAGAGAGGTTACTTATCAGTAGTGCATAACTGCCTTTACAAAAGCCATCTAACTCATCCCAAATAACTTGCATTAAATACTCTATTTCGACTTTCAATACAGGAAAATTTTATTGAACTTTTCAGGAAAAATAAACTGATTTCTTATTTATTCTAGAAATTACTTTTGTTGGGAACTTTTGAAGCTGGAAGTTCATGCATACTGAGGAAGAACTGACTCAGAAGAATCCAAAATGATGTGTTAGCATGAAATTATTACTGCTGCACTTCATTGCTTTCCCTGCTATGGTCTGCATATTAACCAGATTCCTGTATAATGTATGTTATCTGCAACACCATAGCAATAACTTGCAATTACACATACAGACATACAGAGAGTTACCTTTTCCCTCCAAATTTACAGTAACTTGATTCTAATGCACATAGCAATAATGAGATTCTGTTTGTGGGGTTAAAATGCCAAAACTGTTTATAATCAGTTTTTAATGACAGAGGTCTCTTAGTCTCATGGAAGAATAAAATATGCTCTCGTTTTAACAATTTACAATTTTAAATTGTAAATTTAAACAATTTTAAACAATTGTAAGTGGTTCCTGAAATTAGCACTTTTAATACAGCATTTGGAGACATAAATAAGATTTCCATTAATTAGAGTACCTCTTTAGAATGTAGGTAACACAGCTGTAGGAAATTAGAGAGGGGTTTTGTCCATTAGGAAAGCACATTTGGATTAACACCCAAAACACACATTAAAAAGAGGATTCTTCATGTCTTTTAGGCTAGTCAGTACATTTCAATTTCTCAGGGCTTCTGGGTTAAACGAAAAAAAAGAAGAAGAGTTATTTCACTTTAATATATACTACTAAACTAAAAAAGGGAAAAGCACTGAAAAATGTATATTAATGTTTACTTGTATCCTTTCTACTTTTAGCCATAATCCTATATGAGCATGTTGTTGAAATTGAAAATGACAAACGTGATTAAAATGGGAAGTAATACCTGATAAACAGTCAAGCATCATTATTACTTGGTAAACAAAAGACTAGAATCTACACAGGCAGTATGGACAACTCTTGACATGTTTAAACAATTCCTTGCACAATTTGTAAACAAATGACAGGATGTACCTTGCAAAATGAACTTGTTTGCAGCAAATAGGACACAAACCTAATTCTACGAAAAGCTGTGCTTGAGGTAGAGTTTAGAAGTTTTAAATTTTTTTTTCCCAAAAATCTGGCCTTTTTAAACAAATTTCAAGTTAGAAATGAAATAAACTGAGAGCAGCCCTAGAAAACATCCTGTTCTTATAGTCAGAACTAAAATGATGGTTATATACTCATACTAATATGATGATTGCTCTAAAAACCTCTGAGGGCACAATTAATCTGTGTGACATGGAACAGTAAAACTGAAATGCATTACCTTGTACTTTGCATACTATGAAGATCTCCTTAATCCTACCAGGAACATTTTAGCTTTAGCTGCACCTGGAAGCCCACAGCAGCAAAGCCCACTGGAATTGCAAGAGAGCCTAGGAATCTGCAAGATCTTTCAAATCTGTTCTAATCTTGTGTGCTTGGGCAGTTGCTTCAAGGATGGGATTAGCTGGGTGTGCAGCTGCAGATCTCCAGACAAGGACATACATCTCTCTAAGAAATACTGGGGATAATGAGTTTGGGAATAAATGTGAAGATGTAGGTTGTGGGTTTGCAATATCTTCTATAATGTTTAGCGAAAACGTTTCTGGTAGAGCTGACAAGCTTTAGTAAGTACAAGGAGTGACATCATTTGTTACTTAACAAGGTTGTAAAACAAGCAGTTACTCTTTAACACGTGTACAAGGACGTGTTTTAATGCAGTTAAACCAGTGTTATACAAAAGACCACTGCTTTATTTTTGACTTTGTTGTAGAGTTGACTAAACCTTTAGTAGCAAAGAGGGAAAACTGAAGGCTATAAGGTTGTTTTAAAAGTTGTATGCTGTCGAAATCATTATCCTGAAATGAGCATCCTTTTCTGTTCAGGTCTTTCTCTAGACTGCAAACTCTGAATGTATGCTCTGATATTTAGTAAACCACAGAAAAGCACAAAAGTCCCTCCTGAAAGAACTCTTCTCGAAATCTGCATCGGCAGTGACTGGCAGCCTTGGCTCCCGTGTCTCCTTACCCAGTTCTGCCTTCTCAAGGGTGTCATGGGGCAATAAACCAGGAGAGGGCCCTGCTTCCCAAACATCCACTGTTTTATTCCTGACCAGTGTGAAATCGTACAAGATCATTGCTAAGAGCATTACAGTTTTCACTGGTAAACAAACCCTTTATTTTTGTCAGGAAAATTTTAAAAGTAAGAATAGTTTAATCATTAAATCCTTAAATCTTCTGCTAGACCAGGCCAAATTCTATAAACCATAAAAGCTAAGAATAGTGAATAACAGAGACTTTTCTATAGAACTGATCATTACAAGATTTTTTTTTTTTGACATCCTTTTAAGAGTTCAGATAAAGACTTAGAAAATTAGCAGGAAAATAGTGCTCCATTTGCTCAACATAGAACAGCAGCAGGTTTTCATGTTGAGAAGCTCTACCAGCCTCTTTTTAACAAATATCAAATGGAATTCATCTCTTGCCTTAACCCTTTGTTCAGTCACTGTTCATCCCTAGGACACATTGAGACATTTCTAACACTGCCTCTGCATTGACCATCCTGCTGTCTGTACTCCTCTGTTTCTTTCATATCTTCAAATTTCCTCTCTTACCATAAATTGACTGAAGATATGCAACATTTCCTGCACTGCCGTTTTGAACATCCTGGGAAAACTGATTAACATGTTTCCTCATCTGGAAGTTGCCATCAAAGACATTCCTTGGAGGGAAAAATGGAAATAAAAAGAATGAAGAAGGAAAAGACTAAGAAAAAAAATTTTAAAAATATGCTATTGATAGTATGGCTGATACCAACATCCACATTTGCAAGGAAACATTTTATGGACAGTATAGATTTAGTGCCACCTTCCCACACTTCTTTTCCTTGGTTGCTTCCTGAACTCTTTTGATACCATCTGTACATGTGGCACACCCTTCTCAAAGCTTGCAAGGGCATCACAGCACACAGTTACAAACATGTTCTCATAGGTAACTTGATGATTCTCTTTTTATTAACAAAACAAACAACTCTTCCTCCTCCACCCCTCTGGGAAATGGCCAAAGTGTTCATGGGCAATTGAACTTGCCAGCTCTATTGGCAAGTAGAGCAATTTTTCTGCTGGCACATGAGAAACTGTAGGTTCAGCACTGAGATCTTAGACATTACTGTTATTCCTGCTGCTGCTTCTTATCAGTAATTCTTTATAATAATTTCTGTCTCCCTAGGCTAAACTTTCACCTTTCCAGTTGTAGAACTCTTCCAGATTTTGAAATCCCACAGTCAAACGTAAGCAGACATCTCAGCTACCATATTTGGTAGGTAGCCAAAGAAATATGAATTATAAATTATATTTAGTTACTAGATTTCTTTGCTTGAGACTGCCTTAAATATAAGGATCTTTACTTCCAGGAGTATTATTATGTCTTTTCATGGGACTGAATCAGTTCTAAGCTTCAGGGATAAGTGAAACTCAAATTTTGAGCCAAGTGCTACTGAAGTGTGACTTTTTTCCTAACCAGGAATATGTAGAAATTCAGCCAAATGGGTAAGGCTCTAAAATGTAATCCATAAAGAGTTTCTATTTTGGCTTTCTAATGTATGTAAGAGCAATTTGTAAGACAAAGAAGGGGAGCCTATTGTCCCACAAACCCTGCCTTTAGCAGCTGTAACCTCCCTGCATGTGGACAGGGAGGGAGAAGGGAGATTTTTTGCATTTTATTGGTTTGGCAAAAGGTATCACCAACATCTGGCACTGTTAACTCTGGGACACAAAGAAAACCATTTCTTATTATAAGAATAGTGGTCAATAAGTGCTTTGACAGGAATAAATTTGGCAAGCACAAGCTCAACATGCAAGTAAAACCCCCAAAGAGTTTTGGATCAGTTGTAAAATAACTCAGCTAATCCCGAATGCTGCTGGAATTGTTTCGACTGGTGCTCCTGTCTCAGCAGCTTAAAGCTTTCAGGAGTTAAAAAAACCTGCCAGAGCAGTAAATAAATGATCAATAAATAAAAAAGGCCCCCAGGATATACCTTCAGTAGCAGGGCTTGGGAAGAGAGGCTGCAGGGGAGAGAGATGCTTGGCACTGGAAAGCATGAATTCAGAGAAGGAGTTCAGGAATTTTGTGGCCTAATTGTTGCCTGCTGGTGCCTTGAGCTGGCTGAATACACAGGAATGGGTGTGGAGACTGAGGCTGGGGACAGATTTTTCCATGGAAAGCAAACAGCTAGTAATTCTTCTTAATTACATTCATGACATAATTGTCAATTTCAGCTACTTCTTACTTCATTCAGGGCAACTCCCTAGTGCATCATGTTTTCTCAAAGGATGGTTTCTATCAGTCTTAACTACATTGTAAATTAATAGGTAAGATACAATTCTGCTGACCAGAGAGGCAGTATTTTCCAATTAATTAACACATAATGAGATTCACATAGAACATCTGGGCCTGAAAATTAATATTTTTGTTTCAAGGTGCCTCAGAGAACTATGATTGGGATGTTTTTAGTCTGCACACCACGTAACTGAACAGATCATAAGTGACTAGAGGCAAAGGCTGCCAAAATACACAGTATCTGTAATAACTGGAAAGTATACAGATGAGGGCAGTGCTGGAGGCAGCACCGTGCTCTGCCTGAAGGGAATAATCATATTTGCAAGTAGAAATCTTCTGTTCTTTTTGCATAGGAGCAATTTAGTCAATCAAAAGTCACAGTACCTGCTGGACATTATAGATGATAATGTGAATGTGTCTGAGTGAAAACCATCCTTTGAGCAGAGTTGTTGAGAATTTAGCAGTCGTATGTCAAGCTTTTTTTTGAGATTTTTTTTTCCACTCTCAGTGATGTCTGATCTGTTTACAGTTCATAAGCTGGTTGAAGCTTTCCTTTTTAAGAAGAGAAAATCATCCAACAAAAGTTCCCCTGAATAAGTTAAAGCACACAGCAGTAATTTAGGTTATCATGAAGTAAGGATGTTGTACTGTCCCCAAGTCAAGCATAACAGAACTTGTTGTATCAGCAAGAAGATATCCCAGCATCCTAAATCATGCAGCTGCAGTACAGGGTCCCAAGGACCACAGTGTTATCCTGCAGTGCCACCAGGAGGAAAACAACAAAATGCCTCTGTAAAACAAACAGCAAGACATCAACAGGTTTTTAGAAGGAATATCGAAGTAACAACTTCCAAAACTCAGCTTAGCAGCAGAAGCTGCTTAAATTACTTCTAAACTGATCTCACAACTTATATTTTCTACTGGTCACTGTAGCTGCTCCTTGATCTCTCTGTCAAATTTATAAGTTGTCTTACAACTGGCCTAACCTGAATATTGCGCAAACAGGATGTTCCACAAACCAGATTCTGAGCATTGCAGGGTCAAAGTATTTACATGAAGCAGGAACACAGCTGTAAAAAGGGCCTGCATGCACTATATTGTAGTATAGAAAAAGAAGTAGTAGTACAGAAAGCCAAAGAGCAACAATTACATTGTGAATCCCCTTGCAGAACCCCACTTCACCCATAACAGTTGCAATACTGCTGAATCTAGCAAATTAAAAAAAAAAAATCAAACAATCAATCAATAAATAAATAAAAAGTGAAGGGCTCCAGAGTTCATGAGCTGGTCTCCAAGGAAGTGCAGGAGGTGTGAGACAGGAGTAAAGATTTCAGTCTCTGCTTTTGGATTGCACCTCGGTACACCCAGCGTGATCCCTCCTGGATACAACCTGGGGCACAGGCTGACCCTGCCCCTGCAGTCAGCTCAAACTCCCAACACACTCGTCCTCTGCAAAGCTTTCTGATGTTACAGCCCTCAGAACAAGGCTTCATTCAGTACATCATTTCACCAAACTTTTTTTTTCTCTTTTTAACTGGTATATTTTGCACAGGGAAATACTTTTATTTATCTTAGACTTTTTTCTGTAGCATCCTGTTCTCTAATGGGATCCTCCTCCAGCACTGCCTATTCATCACACAGCTACAATGGGAGAGGGTAGCATTAATATCAGATCTAGAAGCTTTTTGTGATATAAAATTAATTCAAACAGTCACATCAGGATCATTCTCACCCTCAGGTGTATGTTGATTTTTCACACTGGTGACATGCTAGTAGCACTCTTTGGTCTCCTACTTCTTCATGAGATGAAAAGAAGAGGAAGACACTGATCTTCTTTGTTGGTAACCAGTGAAAAACCAGAGGCAGTGGCCTGAAGTTGTGTCGGGAAGGTTTAGGTTGGATATCAGGAAAAGTTTCTTCAGCCAGAGGGGGCTTGGGCACTGGAACAGCTCCCCAGGGAAGTGGTCACAGCTCCAAGGCTGACAGAGTTTGAGAAGCATTTGGACAATACTCTCAGGTACATGGTATGACTCTTGGGGCTGGTTCTGTGCAGGACCAGGTCAGATTGCATTACTCAAGCATACAGGCATACTCCTGCATACAGGCAAATATCCTAGGAAAGTGAGTCTCATCCTCAAACCTGACCCTCTTGAACAGTCCAAAGCTCCCGGGGGCAGTCAGGGGGAGAGGTCAGGCAGGTATTAAATACTGAATGTGCTGACCGGCAGCAGGAAGTAAGAAGCACTGCAGCTGTATGCAGAAAACCCACTGTGAAGGTGTTCCCTTGATGAGGTGCTCCTGCCGAAACATTTGGGATTTCAGCCATCCAGGCAGATTACAAAAGCGTAAAATCAAAAGGGATTGTCCTCTCTTCAGTCATGTTAGAATCTCTCCACTGCTGACTTATAACTAGCATGGGACATGCACATCCCTCATGCCAGCAGTTTCTCACCTTATGCCCATCTTAGAGACAATACTCCTGCATACACAATTATATATTTAAAAGTCAAAGGACTAGGTGATCCAGCTGAACATGTGTAATTAACCTTTGTTTAACTGCAAAAGCCATAGGAAGCCTGTTAAAGTTTTCGGTTCATTTATACGCTGCAATAGCTTTCTCAGTCTCTCCTGGGCCCAGACATTTAGCCCACAAATATGTTTGGCTAATAGGACACAGCAAATTTTTTCCAACCACACTTTCATTTTTTTTTTCATACTGTTAAACATTTGTAATAGTTTCCTCATTTTGGCCTGATGTCATGAATAAAATTCCTAGATGCTGCATGTAAAAGAAACTCATGTTCCCTCCACTTCTTTGAGGCTCACAAGGAGAGGGCAGGGTGGCAGCTCACCACCAGGTCCTATGGATCTTTTGGAAAGCTTTTGCTTTTATAATATACGTAAAACCTACAACTCTGACTCACAAAGCAAAACAAACAAAAAACAATTCAGCAACACTGAAACTCTTTGCTGCAGGACTGATCAGTGTGGCAAAGACCAGATGAAACCAGAGAGCCACCACACATCTGTAAGGCTCTGGTTCTCAGCTGCTGTAGCTGACACTCCTTGAACCAGAAGGCCAGTGCATGGACTGGCACAACTGGGAATTTTCTGCAATTACAATAGGTTTATATGAAATAACCAAGGCTCTGTGAATCTAACTTACTCTCCTGGAGAAAATACTAGTAGTTGTGCAAGTATTAATGAGACTTCAATGCTACTTTTGTATAGTTTTAAAGCAAGAAGATAGAGCTGGTGCATGAGACCTCTCCCACTGGGTACAGTATGAATTTGTGAATATTCAGATCTACATCTGGTAAGACAATTTCCGCGTTTGATAAGACAATTTCTGCATTTAGACATCATGATGCTTACCCAAAAAGAAGACACGTCCAGTGCCTTTTGGGAAGCATTTGCTTGAATGAGTCTGAACAAGATATATGAAATGCAGCTTTGGAAGCTGGCAAAGTGCATAGAGCCCAAGCTGGCTGACAGGGAAATAGTTTAAAAGCAGGATGCTGCTGATTAGACTGACAAATAATGTTCTAATCTGGGTAAACAGACACGGCCCATTCTGTGCAAGAAAACTTGAGTAACATTGAACAGGAATAGGAACAAAGGTTTCATTGTCCCCAGGGAAGCACTTCCAGCTTCTGAACAGCAGAGTTTGTTTTTCTAAATGGTGGTTGAAAATTTGGTTTATACACGATTACCCTACCTGTCCTTGAAATGTTAACCATACTTCAGCTGTAATTTCAACAGAGCCTACAGTGGAATATGTGAAACCTTTTGTTTTCAATGGTAAATGATCAAATGCTGGTGAAACACTCTCCTGTGCTGGGAAAAATTTCAGATACTCAGGTGTGATTTTCGTTTGATTTAGGATTAATCCCTGCAGAGTGGTCATCTGGATTACAAATCTAGGAAGCATATAGGCTCCAGTTTACAGCCACATCCTCCACTTGAGAAATAGTCAAAGAACAGACATTTAATAGTACTCCCACATTTAGAGTAACTAGATTGAATAAAACACTCATTTTAAAAATTAATTAGAGAAATATTTATTCATTTTGATTTCTTCCAAGTACTCACTTGGCCTTAAGTTAACATTCGTGTTAAATCTCCTGCTCTCTATCTCCAGGGGCAGGAAGCAGGAAGATAGCACTTAATAGCACAACATTCGGGTGAGTGGCAGTTAAGAACTCATGTGGGACAGTGAAAGAAAAAACCCAACAAAAATCATAGTCCAAGGTTTTAAAGCTGCAGGATACTAATGCACATTAATTCCTAAGTCTTTTTTATCAGTTCTCAGAGAGAGGAGGAAGAGTTAAAACCTTGACTGCCTGAGACCATGCAGGATCCAGATGTACTGGGGAACAGAAAGCACAGGGTAGAACTAGGAAGTAGCAACACCAGAAGGCTGATTTGGTTCTTTAAGTGATTGAAGCTATTGACAAAGCTCCTTTCCTTGCAGTCAGTTAGAATTTTATCCTAGCAGGGGAAAGGAATGAGAAGGTGGCAAAGAGTTGCTGGAAGCCAGGTTCTTTGCATTCAAAGAAGCAAACCAGCCTTTTTGACTTCAAGATGCCAAAGTGATGGGTTCACAGACATCACAACTGAGGAACAGTACTGCAAGCTTACATACCTGCTCAAGTAAAACAGAGTTTAAATGAAAGGAAATAAGCAAGCTGCTCACGTTAACTTTTTGTTTAATAAACATTCTTGTGAAACTCCTATCTCTATTCATCTCTATTCTCTATTTGAAATGCTACTGCCATGTAGTCATCTTTGCAAAAGACTTCACCTCTGTGCAAAAGTGAAAAATAAGATGGTGACTTCAGCAACAGAAGACAGTTGGAAAGCTCATGTTCCTTTTCAGACAAGATTGCTACAAATAATTCCCTCTTCTCCAAGGAAAAGATTTTTCATGCTTCTTTAGCACAACTGGCTGTTGAAGTCTTGAGCCAGTCTACCTATCCATCTCACCAAACTGAGAAGTATTTTAGCTGTAAATGATAAAACCTGGTTCCAACTCTTGCTCTGGAAGTGATTGGCTTTAGGCTGACTGTAAAACCTGTTGTAAGCCAGTAAGTTTACTGCAGACAGGTCTGTCTGTGGGATCATACATGGTCTTCAGCTCCGGCTGGTACCATGTACTCCTCAAAAAGCACTTTGCAGATCAGGTGGTGGAACTACTGACAGAAAAAGGAAACTAAAGAGAAGGGAAAAAGATGGGAAGGTTTAAAAAACAAATCACACCTCCAAAGAAGGGAACACCTTAGCTACGGCAAAAGGATTGACACTTTCTAATCCCCACAAGTGTGTAACACAGAACTGGGTGATGCTTTGGTCAGTACAGTGCAGGCTCCAGCACTGGAGGCTTCAGCCTCCCTAAATAAAAAAAAGCTTACAGGAGAGCATTTCTGCAAGAGGTAGGAAAAAAGGGACTGTACTTGTAGTTTTGCAACAAAGGAGGAATGTTATACACAAGAGAACAGGGGGCTGAAGAAGTCTGAAAAGAAGAGTTAAAAAGAGAATGTGGATCACAGCTCAAAACCACATCAGGTAGAAATTCCAGTTTAACAAAAACATACACAGAATTAGCCTCCCTGCAACATTCTTTTTACTAACCAGTGACAAGAGCACCTTTACAGATTATTTTTATTGGCATTTTAAGAAATCTTGCAGGACTATATACTAGAAAGCCGAAAAAATGAAGATCTCAGGCTACCTTTCTGAATTAAATAACCACTTTTCCTTTAATAATGCCAAATATCACCCTAACCTAGAAGTGAGATCCCACGATCCATCTGTTTTCCCGAGTCTGTGTTAAATTTCTTTACATGTGGAACAATGCAAATGTTCACTGCAAAGCTCTGATTTTCTCACTACTCATATTGTCAGAAAAAGCTCCTCACCACTGAATTTCAGGAATTCATGGACAGCTTAATTAAGGTGAAACATTATCAGAAAAAAAGAAAGGCTGCTAAACATTCAGGAGCAATAACTGGAATGAACAATACACAGGCTTATCTTCCCTGAAACTTAGAACAAACTTAGCAGTTCCTGGGTGTGAAATGTTTACGTACTCTTTAGTTGGCACGAGCGCACAGGGAAGAGCTCTAGGAAAATTCTCTTGAGTCAGTAAAGCTTTCTGTGAGCTGGCTACAAGAACTTACCGTCATTTATGGACATTTCACTGTGCCTACAACTTCTGGTAATCAAATGGGTGAGTCTGTTATATATTAACATAAAAAAACCTGAAAAAGCAAGCAAAGCAAACCCACACTTTATGAAACAGTTTTTCTCCAGGTTTTGCTTTGCTCTGGCACTCGCAATGCCCTGCAATGTGCTGAATGTAGTCTGATCCTGACAGTTTGAAAGTTACAGCAGCGCCACATAAAAGCATAACCTCTGCCTGAAACTTGAGAGGAGCTTTTATAGTCTGTTCAATTGGCTCTTGTTCCCTTAAATATGCCAGCTTTTGAGCTCAGTTAAACTGGTTGTCACCCGTTTCCTGCACTTTGAAATGAAACAGTTAATTAATCCAGGTTAATGGTATTAGCAGGGTCTATTACAGTACTTAAGGTAATGACACACAGCTGTACTGAGCTTGTGCTGACACCTTGTCCAACAACCAGCATTCCAGATGTAAAGACACCTCCCAGCTGCCTAAGTGCCAGCATTTTACTGCTGAATGCTGTTCTGCACAACCATCTAGGTCAGAAAGCACAATTTTTAAATCTTAAAAGGACTTTTTTTCAGAAATAAGAGGTTCACTGAAAGAATGAATACTTTTTTTCAAAAAAGGTGGTTAATTTTGGACAGTCTTCCTTTATTGTTGAGGTATCAGTTGTAGTCAGTTCACTCAGCAGTCTGTAATAATGCAGAGACATTGAAGAATCAGGACAATGCAGAAAAAACTGCCTGCTTATGTGAATCTGAATCTAGTACTAGCACTTACTCATTTTACACTTTAAAAATCTACTGTCTTGGTTTTCTGGGTAGCTTTCTATTTGTTAATAGCATAAATATAGAATCACAGAATCACAGCAAGTGAGAGAAGCTTCTTGAGTTTCCTGTACCCACCCAGGAGAAAAAGTAAGAACATTTTTATTAGACTAAACTGTGCTGCTTTGCAACACCACTAGCATGGAGGAGGGGTAAATGAAGACAGACAGGAACTGTGTATGAGATAACTTATTTTATTTATTCCATTCTCAACTTAATTTTGATGCTAAAAATTCGTCAAAGGCACTTCAAAGAAGGTATTTAAGAAACAAATCCTTATGGTGACCATTCCAGACAAATCACCAACTTTTATCTGCCATTAGGAACACAACTACCTATAATTGCAAAGGGAAACATTCACAGGTTTAAGTGGAGCACACTGTCCAGCAGCAATATTCAATTTTTTTAGACTATTAATAACATTTGTGGAGTCTTTTAAATACAATATGGTAAAACAAAGCAAATTATACTTTTGGAGTTCCACAGAAGATTTCTGGACAGAAAAAGGACATAACTGCCTTTCCCAGTGGTCCTTTATCGAGGGGTCTATTTTTATCTGTGCGTGCACTATCAGCATCAGTAGCAGGTACAGCAGAGAAATAACCCACAGAGAAATAACCTTTCTGTCGTACAAAGACAAAACACCCTGCTCAGAACAGAAATTTATACTTCTGGAAGCATAACAGAACAAATGGCAACAGGTGAAGAAAAAGTGATTTTTAATATACACCCCCACCAAAGCAAAACAAAGGAAGTGTCCTTAAAGGCAAAAGTGTTGTGAAAAGAACTTCCACAAAATGAGAGATGGTGCAAACATCACCAGCATGTAACCTTTTAAATAACACAAATACAGACTGCAAAAATGAACTGGGAGTGAAAGAAGATTAAAATTGGTCTTTTTCTGCAAACAAAGATCAATACTCTCTTCTGCAAAGAAAGACTAATACTCTCTTCTGATTAAGACCAGTGATCAGAAAATAACTTTGTGCCATTCTCAATCTTCCTGAAGTGAGAGCACTTAATACAAGGTTGAAATGTTACTCTGTCACAGTAGGGGACATTCCCGCATCCACTGCCTAGTAATTTCAAGAAAATAGTTCAAATTTTTTAGATGGGTAATTTAAATTACTACAGTGCCAATGGAAGCTTTTAGGTTTTATGAAATTAAGAAGCCTCTTCTAGAAACCAAACCAAACCAAACCACAGAGCAATAATCTGCATGGCCTAAGTAAGACCATGTCACTGTGCTTCAGAAAGTCTCCATCTGACATACAGTCTCCTTGGGCTGCAAAAACACTCAAACTCAATAAATACTTTCTCAAAGCACGAAGACCTGAGAGTGAACTAGCAGACTACTAATAGTAGTGTAATATTGTACATGAAAATTATACTAACCGTTCACATTCCAACCTTGTCCACTGAGGCTTTTGAAGGCAGTGAGATAGAAACCAATTATTCCAGAGGTACCAGCTCATGGTTATGGCAACACAATTCAATAGAGAACAACAGGTCTCTGTTATAATCACAGAATGTAAAACCCGATACTTTTCTAGCTTGTCTGGAAAGAAAAAAATTCCTTGCAATGCTGTTATAAAGGCAAAAGAAATAGATTCAGAGACCTATGCACAAGGACACTTTAAAACAAAGAATGGATGTTTGAAGAAAAGGCTACTCATTTCTCCAGACAGGCCACCTATTTATCACAAGGTAGTATGTCCTTAGCCTTATTCCCTTCAGAAAGGGAACTTGCTCCTTTACTTTCCCAGTCTCTCTGAGGTCCTGCACATTTTGTGGAAAGGGATATTCCTGCCTGCTCTGCTAAACCCACAAGCCCCAGCTGGGCAGCAGATAAGAACTAGAACTGCTGCTGAGAAAAGGCTTCACCCTGAGCTCAGCAGTGGCTGGTTTACCTTGTTACCCCAGCAAACAACCTGTGTGGAGCTCAAACATCCTGCATCCTCCTGTCCACCTGAGACTTATGCAGGATGAAACGGGACAGCCAGAGACAGGATAGTCAGAATAGTAAGGAACATGAAGAGGAAATGATTTTGTTTCACAGGACAGCACAGGGCAAACATACGACACGAATCCGCAGAAAATATGCAGGATTAGTTCTGGCTGTTGTGGTAGAAAATCTTTAAATCCCCATGGATGAACTGAAGAAGAAAGCAGAAACAAAGGAACTGTACAGTAGTTCAGGAGGTCTTCTACATGGGAATTTACAAAGAGTTTAGGCTGGGATCTTGATTCCATTTTATAACTTCCTTAAGTATTCCTGAATATTTCAACTGCTTGTTTGAACAATGCCACCGGAGTTATCAATTCCATATGGATTTTACAATATAATTGGTTTGTGCTGCATGTGGGATAAACATTTAGCTCACAGAAGGAAGCACCTTTCAGCATGTTAACACCAACTGTCCTCTGGACAAGCATCCCTGACTACAGCAAACTGGAGACTTTTTCCTTTCTTAAATCAATGCAATTAAAATGTTCTACTTAAGTCAATCGATGTAAAATAAAGCTTGTGTCCCTATCAGTACTTCAGAAGCAGTGCTGCTCATAAAGACTAACAGATTTAACCCTCCAGAAACTATTTAACCAATACTTGATACATGAACTCAGCCTACCTTCAAGCAGAGAAGGTGTGCAGCATCTCAACACCATGAGGTGTTTCAGTAATTACCACCATGCTGCAGAGCAATGGTCAGAAAGAAAGTAATGACTTTACCGTTGGACAACAGAAAGAACTCCAGTCTGTACTAGAAGTATCTTTGGAAAAAAAATTCCAGTACTTTATGGTAACATCATCTTCCAGGAACATCCGGAAGGACCAGCAGTAGTAAATAAGGCTGTCTGCCACCACTATGTGCCCTTTTCAAAATAATGACTGGAGGTAATTAGGTTATGTCCAAATTCATCAATATGATGAAGGTGAAAAGTAACAAAAAGATGAAAAAACTTTTGTTCAAGTGTGGAATAAAAACACACTACATGTCATGCTTCATCCCATTCCCCATACTGCTATTTGCTCAATTTGAAAAGGAAAACCCAGAAAGTTCTATATTAACTTCATAAAACATATATTTGGCCTCTGAAAAAAAAAAATCAGTAATTAAAACACCTATTTCGTCTCACACCAAGAAAGTTTTTCCAGTTAAAAGGCAGAGATACTAATGAAATAGTGGAGAAACTTAATGCACTTTTAAAGATTCCTGCATTCAGGCTTGCTTACCTGAATAACTATGTACTCCAGCTTCAAAAACAGTGAAAAAAGGATCATTCAACACTTTGTACTGAAAGAGGTAACAAGAAGCAGATACAGAAAAAAAATTTTTTAAAGTGGAAGAAAAAACTGTTCAGGAAAGTGAAATTAAGTATTTCAGCCAAATACACTGGCTTTGATGCAGTTTTAAAACAGGACATTTCTGTATCTGAACCTCTAGTGAAAATTAAAATGGAAACAAACTCATTGTAATAGTGGCTGAAACCAAGTTGTTACAATGCAACTTCACTAAGATACTATTCTTCTGGGCTTATGTGGCAGGTGGGATGGAACACAGACTTCTATTTTCAAAACCATCTACCTTATGCTGAGAAATGCTAAGATGAATTTTTATATCCATTCAGCCAAAAGGATAAGTTGATAAAAGGAAACAAAAAAAAAAAGCCACAGGCAAATATGTAAGCAGCTTGCATCACCTCAGCAATTTAAACAACAGTAACTGTTTCTGGGCTTCTCTCCAAAAGAGTATTTGTCCCCAAAAACTTCATATTGTTTTGCACAACAGAATTTAAAACTTTATAAGTAATTCATAACAGTGAATTCTGTTTCTGAAACAATTCAGATTAATCTTGGGGGTGAAATTCTGCCACTCTGTTGTTAAGGCAAAGCAGAATGGAGACTCTAATTCTGTGTCTCTGCCTTACTTTCAGGGCAAGGTACACAAAGTAACTTCAAGATGTTGAGAATACTTAAGCCATCATGAAGTGTTTGACTGGGCAGCATCCAATTTTCTAATATTAGAACTGACTTAATAGAAAGGAAATAGAGGAGAACAGACAAAGGAACAGAAATATGGTAGGATCATCTGTGAACCTATCCACTATGGTTTTTATACAAATTCTTCCAGATATTATTGTACGAGAGCAACCTCCAATTCCACAGCTTTAGGGCCCCACACCTTTGTGAGCAGGGCAGCAAGGTCACACTATCCCAAACAGTCAGAGCCTGCAGCAGACTCTCTTGTACACAGTGTGCCAACTTGATTTCTGAAATAAGAATGGCCCGGAGTAATTTCAGTCCACAAGCTTCATGCACAAGTTTGAGGAGCCTCTTACTCATTATACTGGCCTCTTTTTGGTTTTTTCAAAGTCCAATTAGCTCTCAGAAATTTTTTGCTTTAGCTTTTGGTTATCCTCCAGTGCTTCATTTTTGCTCTGCTGTTCTGGATTCTTTGACAAATCAGGATTGTATCTATACGAATACCCATATGGACGAAGATGATAAATCAAATATTCCAAATGATACATAGTCACAGAGTCAACATAGTGGAATGAAACTGCTAGATCAGAGCAGCATCCAGGACCCTGAAACACAAAACAAAGCAAAACAATCAGCAAGAATTGCAAAGCATGCCCTGGATTAAAGATGCAGGGAGAATTCAAAGAAGTACTTGATTTAATGGTAGAAATTCACTACCATCAGTCACACATATACTTCAAAAGTTAATGTTAGGCAAGCAAAATGTACCAGACATATCTGCCAAGGCATCTTTCCAAAATAAAGCTGACAAAGTCTTTTGCTTCTGTGATCAAGCCAGTGAAAAAACTAGCTGCCCTCATTAACGTCAGAGGTTTTCTGCTTTTCCATGCTTAATTTTTGATGCTGGTGTTTAAACAGCACGACGAAGCAGCAAGCAGGCCTAAACGAGTTACATTTATATATGAAACAATACAAACCTGTTACCTATGTCACCACCCAGACAGAATGTATAAAATGTATATTTTAATGTATAAAAATGTGTGTGTACCTGTGCCTATGTGTGTTGACACATTATACAGTTTGGCAGTACTGTCAGTATCTAACTTTCTACTTATAGAAAGTTGTAACAATCAATTGCAAAATTTTGTTTTAAATGTATTGACATTATTTGTATTAAAATGTATTGATTTCATTGACATTATTAAGAGCTTAGGATCATTGTTAACACATTTGTCACAACTTACATTTCATAGCTCAAATTCAGCTTTGAGAACACTTTTCTGGAGCATAGTTTTGGGGTTTCTTTTTTCAGCAGCTTTGATTGCAGAGCTGCTAGTATTTCTACTCCAATTGGAACTAAGATTAAATATTTAAAGACGCCAAAGAGAACAACTGTTACGTAACTGTTTTTCCTTCAATACTTACTAAGTTTGATCAATATAGGTTTATTTTGATACCAGATGAAGTAGTCTCTATCCAAGCACAGGTATGACAGGACAGGATCAAATAGGCAATTTCCATTACAAATCAGTTACAGATGGAACTGTCCACAGCTGAGCCATCCATGCACTGCAGCCGTAGCTAAAGCTGCTGCCTCCTGACACACTAAATACAGTATCATACAGCTGGTTTAAGCAACAGAAATTCAGCTTTAGCTGCTGAATACAAGTATAAAAATAGATTCCTGCTTTACAACAAAAAAATCTACTGAAGAACTTGACTCTCTTTTTTTCAGCTTTAATACGCAGAAATGTCCAAATCCTGTTCTTGAATTCTTCCACCTAATGCTAATTCACACATCACATGCTCACACACATCATAATACGCACTTGACAAAATGCATACCAGCTTCCTAAGGACTTACCTCTACAGCAGGATAGTAATTGTAATTCCAGTACCAGAATGTTTTTGGTAGGTATCCTCTGATTAAGTGATGTTCTGGAACAAAGGGGTGAAAGGTTTCTCTACCACTTGTATCCCTAGAATCTCCTGCTTCCACATTGATGATCTCCATGCATTTTCCTAGTGCCAGATCTTCAATAGAGGAACTGTGAGAGCATTTTTTAGTTTTAAATGCAGCAACAAATCTCTTCAGAGCTTCTTTGCTCAGAACATACCCTGCTCCTCCACTCATGTAGCCCTGCTTCACGTAAGGCTTAAACCTTCTTCCAAAGTATATTGGTTGTTCAGGACTGTATTTTGAAAGGAGCCATCTCAAATTGTCCAATATAACATATGTATCATCGTCTGCTTTCATAAACCAATCAGCATCATCAAAATAATGATCATATACATATTGAAAAGCTTTAATAGTCTTCCAGTACAGTTGGTCCCTGCCTTCTTTGGTTTCTAGGCCCACAGTTGGGAAGTCTTTATTTTCCTCAGAGCTCATAAAAAGTACTTTATTACAGCGTTGGGCCCAAGTGGCCTTAACATGCTTGGCTTTCTTTTCTAGATTTTGAGGTCCAGTCATGACCCAACACAGTACTCTCACCTTGTGATACAGTCCTTCTGCAATATTTTTATCCTCATCTAAAAAAAGAGGAAAGTTATAAAACCATGATTGCCAAAGAAACTAAGAGCAACCTCCCCCCTCCTCAGATATTCTATTTCTAGATAAGAAACGACATGCAGACAGAAAAGAGGCTTTTGTTTCCAAATGTACCAGTTAATGAACTCCACACTAGACTCTGGAAGGAAACAAACAAGACTCTCAAAGACTAAAATTCCTAAACCTATTTAAATTTCACAAGATAAAGGAGAGTGTAAGAGTCATATCAAAATGGGTGTCTGTTCAGGCAAGTGTGGCTTTAGCAAAGCTTGATTTGTACATAAAAAGTGCTCGGAGGCAACCTCTTTACGGTCTTGGAAGACTAATGAAAATTTAAAACCAGAATATTTCTGCCATTCATTTGCTAAAAAGCAATCCAGCCACATCTACAGTGCCAGCAAAGATAGCTGCTTAGCAAAACTGCCATTTGGTGTCAATAGTTCATTTGAGAAATTCCTGTTCCAAATAAGTCTGGATATAGAAGTTGGACTCTAAGGAAAAAAAAATTACTACTGTAATAAAAATGTCAACAAAGAAAACTACCATTCAGTAGACCTCTGGAGAAAAAAAAATTATTTAGATGTAACCTGAACATGGGGAAACTGAAAGAAAATTATTCATATAAATTATTGGCAGTGAAGAAGCAATGTTTTGCAATGCATGAAAAGGGAGGACATTTTCTAATCAGTCAGGTGTAACAAAATACCTTTATGCTGTCCAGCGTCTGCATTGAAATTCATTTGTCCTTGCAGCTGATTGTTGTCAGTATCTGCTGAGTGCTGACCATGTGGATCATTATGAAGAACATGAGGCTGGGTCTTAACCTGTTCTTCTAGTATAATGCTAAACAGAAGATAGCAGACGAAAAATCCTATTGCTGAGCCAAATGTGAAGGTTAGAAGGTTCATCAAAGACTTAGAAGAGGCCATCTCCTGAATGTGAGACACTGTCAAAACCAAATGAAAAATACATTAGACTTGACATAGAAATCAAATCTAAAACTATAGGAAGAATTCAAGGACTAAATCTCTGAAAGCAGAGAACTCAGTTCTAGCTCAGATTCAGCTCCCCTGGGCTTGCACAGAAATTTAAGTACAAGAGCAATGCAAATATCAGTATAAAACTGTACATTCATTGATAGTGGCTGTACAAAAATACTCCTATTAATTATATTTATACAACATTTAAACAAGAATGTATACATTAAAGTGCAGTAGTTTTATAAAACTGTAATATATGTACACTCTTTTATTCTCTTCAGCCTACAAAACTGCACTTTAAAATATAATACCTAAGTCTTTTATGAAGGTAAAAGACGATGAGGCAATCTACAGGTCAAGATAGAACATGGGCAAAAGATGTTCCTAAAATTCCAGCCAAATGTATATTACAGGAATTCTTAACAGATGTCAATCACAAGCAGATTTTGAAGAGTTATAAAAGTAAATCTACTCCCAAAGAAGGGCAGTTGTCCTTATGCTTTTAGGAATTACTGAGGATTGACTTTCAAAAGAAAGAGTGAGACGATATCTGAATTTTCATACAGAAACACTCATCTTTAAAAGGAAAAGAAGAAGAAAGTACCTCAGCCTTAAAGCATCTTCTACACTTCAAAAACTTTGTATTCCAGGAATAAAACCACACCTTTCATATCAGCCACACCCCTTGCTTCTCAAAAACTAAAGGACTTGGCTGATCATTTTTATTAAAGCAAATCAGCAGCTATGCCTGCATAAAGGGAGTTTTATACATCAAAAACGAGTGTGAATTTTAATATATTAAACACTTGAAAATCAATTTCAAGTTGTTGAAGGTTTTTCACCTTTGGAAAGAGTTGACCTATTTTCTAATAAGTCATGACTAAACTACAAAAATATTGATTGTTAAATACATATTGAAGTCAACCCAGGGCCTCACAAACAAGTCAATGATGTTCCCTCCATTAGGATCATTATTAATGACAGCGGACAGAACCCAATTTAGTTCATGAGGGAGCCCAAAAAAGAGAATTATGGACTGCACAGAGCATCGATGAAATTCATCGATCAGAGAAGAGCTGCAGCCACCAAAACAACTCATTTAGCCTACAGCCCCTCCTCTCAGTGGCTGTGCAGTCTATTGGAAACAGGCTGTCCTCAAGTAACTGCATGAATCACTGTGCAGCAACATGCACTCCAAATTCCAGCTGTCTGTCTGTCCTTCCGCTCTCCTGAAAGGAAAGCAAAGGATGAAATGCACGTGTGCATATTGTTAGGTTGGCACTGTCAGAAATCCATCAGATTTATTGCATATATGCAGATCAAGATCATTTGAGAGTGAAGCAGCTCTCATATGTGGTAATGTTTTTCTTTCGACACTGCTAGAAAAAGGAAAGAAAATTGAAAACACAACTAGAAGCACAAAATAAAAATCAAGAAACGTCCAGAGTGTATAAAACATGATTATAACTGTGGTTGATAAGGAGCCGTAGTTCTTTAATATGAACAAACATATTATAAAATTTTTTAATTGCACATTGTCTTCCTTCAATTCAGTACTACATCTTGGTGGAGACAAATGACTGCCTTTAGACATCACATCACAAAATAAAACCTGACTGTGTAATCATCTGTGACCAAGGCCTTGAAAAATTACTTGGTTTCCAGCTTTATTTCTATTGTCTTTTGTGCCACTAAATTGAGAAGAAAACATGAGTATTTTGATCAGGTGCCTAAAAAATATAAAAGGCAAAACCCCAAAAACCTTTACCAAAAAGCCCATGCATACAAGCAGCCTATGATAATGCAAAGGATCTGCTGTACTAAGATTGTCTTTTTGGTTTTGCTTTCCCCATCTACCACAAAGTCCCCTCAAAATTTGCAATACACATAGGGAGATGGCCACAATGCCTTCCTTTGGTATATTCAATGTGGGGAAACATACAAACCCATGCATCCCCCAGTGTAGCTACAACACCTTCTAGAAGGTCTCCACTGTTCTACTTTTCACTTTCTCTCTGCAATACAATTTCAGTTATCTGCTCCAACAGCTGTTAAAATTACTCTTGCTTGGAGAGAAAAATATGAAAATAACTTGAAAATAATTGCTGCTCATTAAACTATGAAATTATATACAACTGAATTCTATGGAAAAAAATTAAATGTGCCGTAAATGCCTGAAAAATGAAAAAAGTGCATTCATCACACTGGAAATCAGAAGGTGATTTGGCAGTACTTCACACACAAAGAGGATTTCTCAGGGCAGGTAGGTTGCTGTACTTCATATTTGATACAAAATGCCTCTAGTTACAGTTTTCAATCTAAAATAATCTGCTTATCATTCTATCAATTTTATACCAACAGAATGGGTCACTATAAACATGTGTTGGTGTAAATCCATATATTTGTAAACTCCAACAGTAAACAGGACAGAAGTCTGCATTTTTTTTTATCTTGATATTTTACATAAATTGAGTCTTTTAACTTGACAGTAAAAATAACTGAACACTACAACATTACATTAGAACCAGAAAATGCCTAAAAGGAAGGTCAGTTGTCAGATGATAAACATCCCCACTCCTTGTTGATATTCTTTTCTACACATGGACTTATTCAGAGGGAAGACACGCAAAACACTTAAGGCCAGGCTGGATGAGGCTTTGAGCAACCTGATCTAATGAAAAGTGCCCCTGCTCATGGCATGGGGTTGGACTTTAAAAGGGGTTGGATAATCTTTAAAGATCCCTTCCAACACAAACTACTTTGTGATGCTACAAGTCTATGATATTCAGAGAAGGAAAAGGTAAGTGCAAAACTTATCAGGTTACTAAAACATCCCCATTTTTATTTGCATTTCTATTTTTATTTCTGGAGTTAAAAACCACACTATTTAAAAAAAAAAGCACCTACCATAAAAGGCTAGATTTGAATTTAATTTATGCTCCACTGCTCTATCATGGAAGTTTAAACAAACAGATATTTAGACATTCATGTAGGTAGCCCTATTCACATCAATCAAACCAATAAATGTTTTCAAATTCTATCACAACGTAACAGTAATTGAAGATTTGGTTCTAAATTTAAGTTTCATGAGTCAACAATTTCTACATCTTCAAGCTTACAGAAAAACTAATTTTTCTGCACTGGGGGCTGCTGAACCTGGCAGCCCCACTGATGACAAGGCTGCTGCAATTCCATGTGCCCAGATCCAGCCAGGCTGAGGATGTATTCCCATAACTATGCATGCAAAGATGCATATACACATGGCTGACCGTACAGACCAGCACAGATAAAATCAAATGTTCATGCAGACACAAACGCGGCCTGGCCTTACATTTCTCCTCCCAATAGCTGACCAGGACAAAGGTCTGCTGGTGGGGAATATACATATACACACAATGTGGATCCCTCTGTAACAGCTCTCAGACCCTCAACCTATTCAGGAACCAACACTGAATCCTCAAGACTCCTCAGAGCCTCACTCTGTTGTTAAAATGATGACTCTCTGATCTCACTAGTGCCTGTCTCACACCTACAGCTGCCTCAAAATCTGGCTTCCAAGCCCCTTAATCCTACTCACTAGCAACCACACACTGGCATCCTTGCTAGGACCATACTCACACACTCCAGTTTCCCCAGTTATGGGCACTGCAGACACACAAGCCTCTGCGTCTGGGAGTCCCCAATCCAGCTCCTGGGCATTTAGGCCCTCACTCCAGTCCCTCCAGATGCTGGCACACCAGACACAGAGGTCCCTACAACTTACTGTGCATCTCCAGTTGCTGGCACTCAGAGCTCAGTACGCACACAAGAATATGGCACAGTCCTCTCGTTCAGCAAAACAGTTAGAAAGGCACTTTAATGAGAAAAGAGGACAGGCTGTGACAATCTGGCCCAGGACACAGACAAACATACTGACCAGCCACTTGTTTCTAACTGACCTGACCCTTTATCTCATCTTTTATTTTCCCATACTTGTTCCTCCTCAAACCACCTTCCTTTAGTCCCCCCTCCCAGGAGAGCCCCATAAATCTTGTACAGACAAGATGCTTTTCTCCTGCACATGCCCCATATTTTCTAGGCAGTGAGCCCCCTCGACCCTGTGAGCTGTTCCAGACAGCCCTCCTGGTGACTTCTCTTGCTGCATGTCACACCTGGGCAATGGGGCTGGTGGCTCCTCAGTGACAGAAGCAGGGGCTGCTTCCTCTGATGAGACTATAGGAGTCCCACCTGCCCTCACTGTGCCTCTGTGCATCCCGCTGGTGGGCCTTTGAACATGTTAATCTAAATTACTGCTCTCACTCTGCTAGCTGTTCCAATAAGGGGCTTTAAGGTCTCTTCCACAAGCCAATGGAAATTTAGGAGAAAACCATGCAATATGAATATATGGTAAGAGTTTGGCCCCACTGCCGAAAGAAAACAACCCAACCATCTTTAAAATTAATACTTTTACACAAACTCGGACAAACTTGGACCATGTAGGGAAACACATTAAACAAAATAGCAAACAAACAAACAGAAATACCCCAAGCCTAAAACAACATAAGGCAAAAAAACCAAAAGCCAACCATCATATCTGGGATGTCAAAATTCACAGCATGCAGAACATAACTCCAATTTTAAACATGTTTATCCTAGTATCATTCCATAATCACTTTAAGATTTGATTAAGTTAAACCCACATACAGAGCTGATTCTTGTATCCCTTACTTGGGAATCAAGGAGGAAGCTCTGAGGCCCCATGATGAAACAATGTAAATGACCTTTGAGAGCTGCATAATTAGCAATGAAATCGACCTCTACCACTATGTCCTTTACAGTCAAGGAAGGCATCAGAATAATTCCATCAAAATGTGAAAAAACGTGGTTAGCTGCGCTATCAGGCCTTCTGCTCCTTAAGTCACATTTATTGCTAGATGTATATTCATATGCTTCTGAAATGCAGCTATATGCACAAGTTGTGCATTTGCTTGTGTTGTCTACATCTAGGATTTCTGTGAGCTGCTGAAGTTTTCTATCGGCTAAGCACAGATCATCTTTCCTCTTTAAATATCCAATTTTGTGAGCATTTCTCTGGAGAGCAACTCTTCCCATCAAAAAAAAATCCTGCTCGTTCTACCAAAAAATACAAACCATTAAAGCCAGGTACTTCGGTATAGGAGGCCAATAATTGCACTGAAACAAGACGTGTAACAATCCACAGTGCCGGCGAGCTGGAAGCAAGATTTGGCAACCTCCTTCCTCATTCCAAAAGCTGACACCGTCCTTCGCAACAAGTGCCCGTGCCCGAGGCTTCCCAGACCTCTCCCAGCGCAGCCCTACCTACGAACGTCCGCCCAGGAAGTACCACTGCGGGGGCGGGAGCAGCGATTCCCGGCTCCCGGGCACCTTGCTCCCTCCGCCGGGCTCCGAGGGACGCGCGCTTTTCCAAGGAGACCCCTCCTCTGGCGCCTCTCCTTCCCAGGCGTGCAGCCGGGCACTTGCTGTCCCTGCAGCCGCGGGCACCCTTCTCGCCGCCGGGGTGACACGCAGCGCCCCGACCGCCTCCGACCGCCCCATCCGCGCAGAGAGAAGGCACTTTCCGCGCCCTCTTCCGCGTCGCCCCCGCGGGCGGGACGCTGCCCCTCGAGGCCCGACCTCGCCACCGCCCCCGCCC
>VZRF01004156.1:57135-72267 GCA_013396875.1 Vireo altiloquus
CGGCCCCCTGCGCGGCGCGGCCACGGCAATCCGCCCCTTCCTTCCCGTCCGCCGGGAGCGCGCCCGCGCCGCCCGGCCAGGCCGCGAGTAGCGCCCGCGCCTCCCGGCGCGCGGCGGTGGGCGAGGGCGGGAGCCCCAGGCCGAAGCCGCAGCGTGAGAGTGGTGGCCGGCCTGTCTTGCCGCGCTCGGTGCCTCAGCCAGGACTTCCAGGGGTTCGGGGAAAAATTGTACCGGGTGGAAAGGGAGGGCGCGGGAGGGTCTGAGGAGCGCAAAGCCGCAGCTACCCGCAGCTCCCGGCAGTTGGTAAGCCGTGCGGCGCTCCGGCGGTGCCTCCCCGGGCACGGCCGGCGGGGAAATGCTGTCCGCCCGCCCTGCCACCGCCTCACCTCGCTCTCGCCTGCCTGGTCCTGCCTGGAGTCGGCTGTGCCGGGCGCTCAGGCCGGGCTGCGGAGCTCCGCTGCGCTCCAGCCCCTCATTTCTCTCACTTCAGCCGGTCTGGAGGCTCCGCTCTTCCAAAATACCATTAGGCAACTGCAAGGGATGTTGCTAGGATACCGAGCCCTCTGCAATCGCTCCTTATCTCCCTATGCGAACGCTGCCTACCTTTCCAACAGCTCTTGACGTTTGTCTCTCGGTGATTTCCTTAGGAAAAAATACATTTAATAAATAGGAGTTGTAGGTTTGGAAGGTGTTTATCATTACAGTGTAAATGAAGAATAGCATTTTGCAAGCACTAGGTAGATAATGGAGCTCTGCAGTTCGTAGATAGAGGGTTTGTGTTGTGGTTCGGTTTGGGTTTTCTTGGGGGTTTTTTCGTGTGTGTATGTGGCTGAGGGCCACTAGAGTTTCTGTAAATGGAGGTCACTGCACACACTGTTCTTGATTTTCACTCTCTCGTTCTCCATCCTTCCTCCAGCCTGTCGATGGGTTCAGTCCAAACCATAGATTTTCCTCATCATAGCTGTAGGTCTGTGTATTTTCCATCTGTTTCCCCTCTCTCCAAAACAATTATCACCTCAGGGATGTGCCCTTTCATCTCCATTTTCATGTCTATTTTTACCTCTTTTTCTCTGGATGATGGGTCACACAGAATCACAGAACCATTTAGGTTGGAAAAGACCTTCAAGATCACTGTCTGAACTAGGACCGAACACCACCTTGTCAACTAGACCATGGTACTAAGTGCCAAATCCAGTCATTTCTTGAACACCTCCAGGGATAGTGAAACTCCATACCTCCCTGGGCAGTCCATTCCAATGTTTAACAACCCTTTCCATGAAGAAATTCTTCCAGTCTGAACCTCCCCATGTGCAGCTTGAGGCCACTTCCTCTTGTCCTGTTGCTGGTTGCCTGGGAGAAGAGTATGGCCCTCCCCTGGCTTCAACCTCCTCTCAGGCAGCTGTAGAGAGTGATAAGGTCTCCCCTGAGCCTTTTTTTCTTCATGCTAAACACCCCCAGCTCTCTCTGCTGCTCCTCAAGACTTACTGTCCAGACTGTTCATCAGCTCCCTCGCTCTTCTCTGGACATGCTCCAGCACCTCAGTGTCTTTCCTGAAGTGAGGGACCCACAGCTGGACCCCGTACTTGAAGTGTGACCTCAAGTCATTCAGGAGATGCTGGCTTTTGTACCAGTTTAGGAAGCTCCCATATCCTGCATTACTGCAGGTCACAGTTTCTCATTCCCACCTCATCCCACTCTGCTACTCTAAATAAAAATTACAAGCAACTTGGTGAATAGCATCTTCTTGGACTAGTTTCATCAGAAGAAAGAGCAGGCTTCTTGTAGGGCAGAAGTTTGATTGGCATTAAGAAAATTAACAATAAACAATAACAAATACAATGGAAATTGCCAAGGCTGCAAAACAAAAAAAAAGTCTGTCTTCTTTTTTCCCTTTTTTCACCCCCACCAAATTTGCATAGAATTACTGTCCATCCCATGTCCAGTGCATGCTTTAAATTTCCAAAACAGATTAAGTGAAGTTTTCAAACTGTTTTATATTACAGATCACGCAGCATGTCTGAGCTGAATACAAGACTTCTATTTTGCCTGGTGAACTTTAAAGCCTAGTCTTGCATCACAGGAGTTTATCTGTCAAGGACTGTGGCCCATGTATATTACATACCTATAAATTAATGCATGAAGTGCTACAGTTTTTTCATACTGACATGTTCATTGAGCTGTTTCACTCTGTTAGGCTAGTTTGAAAGGGAAATTTCAGAGAGGAGGTAGAATGGTCTGTAACAACAAAAGCCACAGCTTGCCTATGAATATTGGTACGGAAAGTTTGCTTTAACAAATGGGAACTGGTTTGGCCATGTTGTAATGGCTGTTTAATATTTTATGGAGATACTTGGGTGCCACATATACAAGCAGGTTTTGTTTGTTTGTTTGTTTGTTTTTCATTCAGGGAGAGATGGGCTGTCTCTCTTACAGCTCTCTAGCAGCAATCTCTGACAGTTCAGGGTAAGGAAACAGGTCCCTCCAAGGGACTGCCTTGCATGTGTAATGGTAACAAACACTTCCACAGCTTCTGTGCAGCACTGCTTTGCTTAACACACCACCTCAGGGTGGATGGTCCAGAGAAAAGCTGTTCTCTTGTTCTGAGTCAGAAGGGGGAGCAAGACTGCTGCTCTGTCTTGCTTCCAGAATGTGCAGATCTACTTGACCACAGCCCCTTTTTATATAAATGTACTACTGCTATGGGAGATTCTCCTCAGCTGCTGAGAAGGCCCAGCAGTATTGGGGGACACAGCTGTATCATAGTAATACAAGGCAAGGAGATCCACACTACTTACTGTCTGGCACATGTGGCTGGGCACAAATGAAAGGGAAATTAAATTTCTGGTATTTTAATTTAAAAAAGGAATCAATCACTTTGGTCTTCATATCACTTAATACAAAGAATAACATCTTTCCCTAAGTATGAGGGCCAGCTATATTCAACATAGAGATGGTTTTGAGCAGGGCAAAAGCNTCTGAGCTGAATACAAGACTTCTATTTTGCCTGGTGAACTTTAAAGCCTAGTCTTGCATCACAGGAGTTTATCTGTCAAGGACTGTGGCCCATGTATATTACATACCTATAAATTAATGCATGAAGTGCTACAGTTTTTTCATACTGACATGTTCATTGAGCTGTTTCACTCTGTTAGGCTAGTTTGAAAGGGAAATTTCAGAGAGGAGGTAGAATGGTCTGTAACAACAAAAGCCACAGCTTGCCTATGAATATTGGTACGGAAAGTTTGCTTTAACAAATGGGAACTGGTTTGGCCATGTTGTAATGGCTGTTTAATATTTTATGGAGATACTTGGGTGCCACATATACAAGCAGGTTTTGTTTGTTTGTTTGTTTGTTTTTCATTCAGGGAGAGATGGGCTGTCTCTCTTACAGCTCTCTAGCAGCAATCTCTGACAGTTCAGGGTAAGGAAACAGGTCCCTCCAAGGGACTGCCTTGCATGTGTAATGGTAACAAACACTTCCACAGCTTCTGTGCAGCACTGCTTTGCTTAACACACCACCTCAGGGTGGATGGTCCAGAGAAAAGCTGTTCTCTTGTTCTGAGTCAGAAGGGGGAGCAAGACTGCTGCTCTGTCTTGCTTCCAGAATGTGCAGATCTACTTGACCACAGCCCCTTTTTATATAAATGTACTACTGCTATGGGAGATTCTCCTCAGCTGCTGAGAAGGCCCAGCAGTATTGGGGGACACAGCTGTATCATAGTAATACAAGGCAAGGAGATCCACACTACTTACTGTCTGGCACATGTGGCTGGGCACAAATGAAAGGGAAATTAAATTTCTGGTATTTTAATTTAAAAAAGGAATCAATCACTTTGGTCTTCATATCACTTAATACAAAGAATAACATCTTTCCCTAAGTATGAGGGCCAGCTATATTCAACATAGAGATGGTTTTGAGCAGGGCAAAAGCAGAGTACCAGGCCCTTAATCCCTCTGCTCATCATTAGGTAGGTCTCTGTGAGATAATTGTCTGGGCATTTCAATGCTTATACCCTCTGGAGAGCACTCTGGAGTATGGACCTACCAAAAGCCCACTCACAGATCAGCCACTGCTCTCAACTTCCCCCATTTCCATGCACGGGAGTTTGGGAACACAAGTTTCTAGATTAGAAAGCTCACACAAAGTTAAGGCAGAAGGCAAAATGCAACAACTGCTGTGAGGCTCTGCAATTTGGCAAGTCCTTGACTACATATCATTTAAATATGTAATTGTGTATCTAATAAATATCTATGGTGAAACTGATTGCCTTCTGCAGATAGCTTTCTACAAGCTAATGGCTGTTAAGGAATCATGTCTTATTAACACTTTGTTTAATTTTAAATGGTCTTATATTAAGTCCATTTATGCCATTGCTTTTATGGGTCATCAACAAGACCATAAAAATATATAAGTAATTTCCATGTATTTTGACTGAAAGCTACTTCTGTGTTTTCTTTTCACTTCTATTTGATGAGACAACCAGATTAAATTGAATGCCTTACTTGTTTAATATTATTTATAAAAGATCTCACTAACTTGACCATTCAGATTTAGCATGGCCATTATTCACTAAAGAACCTATTACCCATTCTGTGCCCACTTAAGAACCCACAAATTGTAGTTGCAGGCATGCTGGACCAGATCAAGTTTGAGCATTACACATGCCAACCCTAATTCCTAGAACAGAACAAAGGCCTTTAGAAATGGGAATGGAGTGTCAATTTAACACCACACGTTTACCCACCTGACCTGGGGCAGGACGCACTAATTTGGTGCTGGGGTGTCCTGGAACAGTCAGAACAATATAAGGAGCTGTAAAAGTAAATTATTTACTGTGGTAAGATTGCTGTGTGAGATAAAGAATATTATAATATAATAAAGAAGTATGAATGCATCACCCCACCTTCCTTTTACCCCTAAGAACACCAGCTGGCTAACACTCTGACATCCTGTTATAATACGGATATATTATAACATTACTATTACTTACTGTGTTTCTTGCACAAACAATAGTGGAACTGACAGGAGTGGAATAATACACATTACTGATCAGTGAAGTTAGAAGTACTGTCTTCATTTAAGCAATTGTACAATCTTTATGCTGCTGTTCCTGCTAATCAGATCTCCTTGCAACAAATAATTGACTTAAAACAAGCTATCGTGAACTTCAGATTAGCATTCAGTGTAGATAAGTATTCAGCATGTGCCAAAAACTCAGGTTGTACATTTCAAGTGGCAGAATAAGGAATTAATCACTGGATCTTGATAAAATGTGAAATTAAAAAGAACACTTCTAAAAAGTTTGAAGTAAAGGGAATTTGTTCATTATCAAAATAAAAAAATATTAAATATCTTTGTATTTTCATTGGAAATACCAGACAAAATGTAATAGACTCATTATGGAGACTCTGCAAGAAAAGCACTTGTCACAATGTTTTTATCCTGCTTGCAGACCTGCCCCAAAGCCCACTTCAAAATGCTTTGAGCTACAGCTATGTTTCTATAGATGAAACAGTGTCCGGGACCATTCTCTGACAGAAATATTTCACAATTTTTCAAAGTAAATTGAAATCTGTGTGGCGGCCCACTAGAATGAGATTTTCATATCATGAAACTGAGAAAACTACACTCATTTTCAGTGCTGCAGAATGTGACCGGCAGGCATGAAGGAGCACTGATGGGTTAGGAATTCTGTTGGGATTCCCTTGGAGGAACCAAAACCTCAGCCTTGTCCATATTGCTCTTTAGAAATAACTCTTGGCAAGGAGTTACTCTATTACCTTGCCCAGAGATTTTCTCACGGAAATACTACTTGGCAGGGACATAAGTCATGCTAATGAGTGTGTTAATAATTAGCCTCCCACACTTGAATTTATTTTATGGCCCTGATTTATTTGTAGAAATAGCCTTGTAAACCTTATTTAAGCACTTAAGAAAAATATGTTTCTCTTTATTCTTGTTGCTGATATTTCTGTATAGATTAGTGTTTTTCCATTTATTTTACATATGCACTGTCGTGGTTTGAAGCTGGCCAAGCGCCAGGCACCCACGAAAAACTGTTCACTCATTTTCCCCTGCTATAGTCAAGAAGAGGAGGGGAAATTAAAACTTCACTTTCATAAGTCGAGATAAGGATTATTGAAAAAAAACCTTTAAGGCCAAACAGGTTCAAAACTTAAACACGATAAAGAAGATTTATTACTAACAGAATTTAAAGTTAAAAGGGTAATGAGAACCAAAGCAAACTTTCAGAACACCTTTCTTTCCCAGTCCCTCCCTCTTTCCACCGACCACACAAGGAAACAAAACATGGGGTTTTGGTCAGTATTTCACTTCTTGAATGTCTTTCTTCAGCATGCTTAAGGAAAAGAGCTTCTTCTGCTGTGCCACGGAATCCTTCCCAAGGGAAATAGTTCTCTGCAAACTTTTCTAGCATGGTTTTAGCTTTCATAAGCAACAGTCCTCCCGGAACCTGCTGCAATGTGAGTCCCTCCCACGGGTCAAGCAGTCTTCCCACAGCTGCCTAGCTTGGGTCATTTTAGTTCATGGGGTTCCGTCTTTTAAGGACGAGCTGTTCTCATTTGGAAGCGAACAAACTTCCTCTGTCTCTAAAAGCAAAGGTCATCTCTCTTTGTTTGAGTTCCTCACTGGATTACAGCTGTTCAGTATCCATATGCTCCAGCGTGAGCACTCTTCTTCACGGGCTGGGTGTAGATCTCCTCACACCCCATGCACCTCATGAATTATAGGGAAACTGTTGTATTATAGTCCTCACCACAGCTTGCAGGAGAATCTCAGCTCCAGCACTTGGAACACCTCCTCCCTCTGCTTTTTCCCTCTGACCTTGGTGCCACCATGTTGGTTTTCCTCACATATGAGGAAGGGGTAGTCAATAGCTAACTCATGTAACCACAGTTAGCTATTAATAGACAGCAAATGTTATTTGTGATAGCAAATGTTAATTACAAAACTTAAGAAGCTGAATTTGCCCTAATCTTGTCAAGATAGAGGAGACAAAGATCATCTCAGACACCACTGAATCATTCCTCAAAGGACTACGCATGCCCCAGGGAGAAAGGTGAAAAGTGCATTGTGAGGAAGACTATTTATCTTCATCAGAAAGACCCCCGAGGAAAAGGAGAAACCTTCCTCACTGCAACCACCAAGACACACAGTGCATGCGTGGCACATATGCTAACGATATTAATGACTTCCAAGAAATAATCTGTATAACCATGCCTGTCCCAAAGAATGTGATACATATTCATAATTTAACCCATAATACCGTGTTGTAAGAAGTACCAGTGTGTGTGTTTGGAGGAGCAATCCCCACACACACGGCGTGCCAAATAAAGCAAATGCCCACTTCTCTGACTCTGTTTCTGAAGTGTCTCCTAGCCCAGTTCAGGCCAATTCATGTGTCCTCGCTTTTCCTTCTTCTTTGACTTGGAAGAAAGTTGGTGTCTGTAAGTTGCAATTGAGAGGCTGATCTCATTTGGGCTCCGCATTGGGGAATTGCTCGCCATGTCTCTCGCTGCTGGCCACGTGGTCCCTGCTGGCACTGCACAGCTGGCCCCAGATGTGTCGTCCTCACCAGCACCCGAGGGTCCCAGCCACATGGTACCAGCCTTGGGAATGGCCTGATGCCTTAGGTTTTATGTTTTTCAAATCCTGTACTGTTAGTGTAACTCTGAAGTTTCCTGTAGCTTGTTAAGTGCTGTTCTCTCATGCTAAGGTAGACATAACAAAGCCTCTCTAATTTGCTCTCCAAGAAAACCTAGACTGTTCTAGGCCGAAAAACTGTAAACCATCATCTTGGGGGGGTGGGGGCAAGCTTGGGGAAATTCCATCATTGGGTGGGTTTTGGTAGGTGAATTTATGCTGATATAAAAGTGTGAAGAACTCGTGACCTGTCATCCATTTTGGGATCCACTGAGGCAGGACCCTCTGGAGCCCAAAAGTGTACATCTGAAGGCCTTTCAAATAAATACCTTCTTTATTCCTTTATTCCTGTCAAGTCTCTGTTTCTAGGTAGCCATTTAAGGCATCAGGCCCCAGCTGCACAATCCTGGCCTCAGGAATGCCCTGGCCACGGGGCCCCTGGCGGCTCCCACCAGGATGGGCCCTGGCGACCCCCTCACCACCCCTCAGGAGGAGAAAAGAGCGACCTTCTCACGCTTTTTCCTTTCTTAAATATGTCATCACAGAGCGGTTACCAACTTGTCTAATTGGGCTAGTAACCTGCTCATCGTCAGAGCCTTCAGAGGTTGGCTCTGTGCCGGACATAGAACTTTCGAGCAGCTTTTCTCCTGCCCCCACTGAAAACCAGGCTGTCTTAAACCAACACATGCACACAACTTAAAAGTTAGCCAGGACAAGTGCAGATATTTTATCTGACAAATCCTACAATACAAATAATTTTAATACAAATACATTCTCTAATAATAAAAACTCTAATAAGAGAGATAGATTTCAGAACAGATTGAGGAGTAGCAAACTCTTGCAGATATAGGTCTTGCAGATTTGCCCATCTGAAAGCAAAGAGGTTCTGAGGGTTGCTGTCAACTAAAACAAGATTCAAAGTAATGCTGCTATAAAGTATAATTCTTATATAATTGTATTTCTATGAGAATTGATAGAAGATTTTAGTTGGCTTGGGTTTTTTTTCTTTGGGAAAGAAAGCTTCATTAAAATGTTGGCATTAATACTGGAAAACGCATCCTTATCTGGCATCTGTAATAAGAGATGAGATTGTTAACTAAGAATTAGAATGCAGAACTAACTCTTCTTTGCAATAATTCATTATTTAATTCTTATAATCCTTTTGAATGGGTACTGCATTTTGAGTTCTTTTAGAATTAGTTTTCTTTGGTTTTGAATCAGCAAGACTTCTCTTTCTTCTCTTTATATGTAAAAGGACAAAGCTATTTTTATGAAATCTATGGTTAGTTTTTAGCTAGGAAAGAACTGAGAGGAGAGACATTAGATTTTACTGTTTATATGATAGCAGTAACAACACCTGAAGTTTACTTCTGTACAGAATTCAGAATCAAGTCCTAGTAAAAAGTGAGAGCAAGTAGCTATAATAACTATATAAGGTCAGTGCTGGTGATTTAATACAATTAATAAGACATGCTGTGAAGTGAACTCTATTTTAGTGTGTGCTTCTGTGAGAAAATGGTGGGAAATTATTTCCATTATTAATTTTTTTTCTTTTACAGAAATAATTTATTTTGTGTGGTAGTGCAGCTGTTTATTTTCCACATTGCAAAGGTTACATTTGCCAGTCTAATTATTTCACTGCAGAAATTTCACTTAGTTTTATATGTTCTGCACCTCTATTTCTGGTAGCAACAGTACTAGCAGGGTGATGGCTTCTCATTTTGAGGTAATAGCTCGACCTAGTGATGAGAAAGAGCTGCTACAGTCATGGATTTTAGAATAGTTTCTCAATCTTTTATAAACCAAAGACCATCTAACTTTCTTAAAAAAAATTCTCATATAGTGTTCAATAACTGTTATCATTCTTCCTCTATTGTTCTTAACTGTATTTAGGAAAACATAATTGTGCCTTTTTAGCACATTTTACTGAATATTTTTCTTTTGTCTTCCACAAACAAATCACAACATTAAATACACTTTAAAAGACTAAAGCAGCACAATGGAGGGTAAATAACTTTTATTATAATTATGCCCATTTATTCCAGCTGAAAAAATATGTATCAGTGTATTTTAAAACACAATTATATATGTTCAAGCATGAATTTAGCTGTTACAGTTTTATAACAGCTAACCATATCTCTTACAGCTGAATTTAGCCATAATCTAGGTGAAAAGAAATCTTGTTTGTATTAAATGAAACATCTATTGAACAGGGCAAAATTTCACAATGGGCGAATTACAATGAAGAAGTGAACTGAAGTTTGTAATTTGCAGTTAATCCTGCTGTATTGACTACAAGACTTAGTTTAAATGCTAATTCAGCTGACACCTAATCTTTACTACTATACGAAAAAGAAGCAGAATTTAAATTAGTTTTACCATTATGGTTCTAAAATCTCTGCAGAATTAATCTGTTTTATGTTGCACAGTCAATATCAGACAGCTAATTTTTCCCTCTTATTCTCTAAGTGGATAAAAAAGCATATATATACATATATAAAAATACATATATAAGTATATATAGTGCTTTGGTTTTGTGGTTTGTTTCTGTCTCCCCCTCCCCAGGAAGAGAATAAATTACACTGGATTCCTTCTCATTAGCCAACACCACTATTGAGTTAAAGTCAGCAATGTTTCATTCCTCTGTGGTCCTGGGCCTGGACAAAAGACCCATTGGTGTGCCATATGCCATGCCTGCCATGTGCACTCTATGGCCAACAGCTCTTTCAACAAGCCTTTCTTGTCTGTGCTAAGAAACACAGATGATGGAAAGGCTGGGATGTTAAAAAAAGGATGCAGCAGTAGTGAAAAATGTTTAGTCTTTTGTGCAGGCAATAACAAATCACCTTACTTTGTGTTCTCCCTTGCTGTTGCACTAGCCATGCCTTCCTAGTACTTTACTGAAGTCCTAAATGCCTGGGCTCTAGAGAAGATTTTCTTTCAACACTCAGCAGTGCTGTGACCTCTAACTCTGAGGTCAGAGCAAGTCTTATTTGTTTTGAAGCTTAACATAATTAAGCAGGAAGAAAAGAAAAAGGATTAAATAAGAGAGACTATAGCAATAGGAACTCCCAGTGGGAGAGACAGCTACTTTTTATACTGTGAGAAAAAAGATTTTGTCTGGAGGAGAGACAAGTAGACTGTATGTCCTTTAAATGTCTTCGAAAGGAAAAGAACAGAGGAGAAAAAAAAAGAAAAATAAATAAATTCAAAATTATAGGAACAAAGAGCTCTGTTAGGTCGATAAGTTATTTAAAAGCTGCAAGCTTGCTGGCATGTGATATAGTCCCTCTGGGTAAAAGCCAGACTAAATGATACAAATGGGAGCCTACCTTACTTCGATCTACATATCTTCAAACAGCTTTTGAATTTGACCGTTTCTCTTTTCATTTTTTTCTCTACTCAGGAATTAAACTATGGTTCTGCCTGAGATTTTGAGTGCAAGCACTCAGAGACTTTAAGAGCACAGTGTTACCATCTCTTGGGGAAGGAAAACTGATATAGGCGAAGGCCTTTGCTCTCTGCATATACATATCCTTGACACACAAGATGTCAGACATGTTAGCAGAACACCTGTCACTACAACTACTGCTGGGTGAATGTATGTGTATCCAATAAGCCTCTATATTTGAAAGATAGCCAGGTATGAGATACGTTGTTTATGTCATCCCATGTGACTGGGGAGGAGGAACTGATTTCCACCTTTCCCTGAGCCCTGCCCACCACTGATCTCTCTTGGTATAACAGGCTGTCAATGCTCCCATGGTATATGGATCTTTCTGTGTAGCTCCATTAGGAGAAACAACCTTCTGCTTTCAAGCTAAGTCTCTGTCCTAGAAAACATTCAGTCACTGAATGCTAAGAAAATGATAGTTTGAGGCATCTGGAAACTTGGAATTGCCTATTCCCACACCTCCATTACTACACCAGTTAGGATGAGGAGAAGACAAGTCCTGCTATTACAATTCGGATTGTGTTCAAGGTCAGATAGAGAGCAGTTGGTCCAAGCTAAAAATGGATACTGCTTGTAAAGGGAGTCCTGGAAGTGTAGACAAGATACATCCTTCTCCTTCCCAAGGAGAAGCCAAAATCTTCAATTTTTCAAAACCACAAATTGTTTCAGCATTTATTATCCCTCAAATTGTTGGTGATGAAGCATTTTAACAGTCCATGACAAAGTAGGTGGCCTGGTAGGGTGCAGAATGGCTCTACTTTAGTAATTTCTGTGCAATGGGCTGGTGCAAGGCTGTGCTGAGACACACAAATAGAATTTCTGGTGTTTTACAGTCCTGTCCATCTTAATGATCTGGGCCATGAATCCACCTGTGGCAATTTTCACCATCAGCAAAGGGTGTTCAATTCCTGCCTGAGAAACTCCAGAGAATGTGGACTGGATGATGGCAGAAAAGGGAAAGTCTTTCTCTAATATTTGAGTCTTGCTATTGTTTTCCACTTCAGATCTTGTTTTCTTGCACAGCATCAGTGAGAGCAAAGGATGGGATTAGAGAGCTGGGAGAGCCACTATGACAAAACCAACCGAAATGTGTTCTCTCATGCAAAAAGCCCTCTCACGAGGGCTATCTTCAGGCGACTATGCCCTGTAAAACCCCTGGTTCCACAGGCTGTTAATTTGTTAGCCATTGTTGTGAAAGCAAAAGACCTTCACCATATGCCTCTGTTAATCACAGCCTCCACTTCTCCCCTTCCCCTCAGTTCTGTATCCTCTCCAAACGCATTTCACTAATCTCACAGAACTCAGATATTTCCAATCTTCCAAGCATGCTGGTGGCACCACATTCAACAGATGCAGCAAAGGTACTAATCTTTAATGGGACAAAATGTGGAGTACAGACTTCATTTATGAGAAATGCTCAGCTGAGAGCTGAGCTGAAAGTGGCCAGTTCAGTGTAAGTCATGAGGCTCCACCAGTTCACTCTGCATTGTATTCACTTACCTGTTAGTTTTGGGTTAACTGTTAACTTTGAATTTTATTCATTTACCGGTTGACTTCAGAGAAACGTCTTAGCCTTTCATCTCAGCTGATTAGAAACAAAACTAATGCAAGCACTTCCTAATTAATTAATCAGGAACTTTCTTACAGTGTTTTTCAGCCTTGATTAAATGGTTTAGTCTGTGGCCAGGTGGTTATTCTCGGGTACTAAACACATATCACAAAGCGGAAGGTCTCCTAGCTACTAATGGCACCCAATATTTACATGAAAACCTGTTCTCTCAACACAGCTAGAAGCAATTTAAATTTCTTTCAACAAAAATGTAAGGAAAAATCAACTTTAGAGGAGTAGAGTGGAGAAGACTGTGCTTTGGATAAACTACTACACATGATAACGTCTGCAGGAATGAAAAATTTGAGAGGGAAGATGTGACTTGAGAAGAACACAGATGAGAGACTGAGGTGTAATTACCTCTAGTGCTCTCTGCGGATACGCTGAAAGAAAAGACTGGATATTGAAGAATGACACTTAATATAAACAGACTATAATGGGCTACTTGACAGGAGCAGAGAAAAGGCCAAGGACATACCAGCTTTTTCTTGAGCTTTTATAACTACCAAACACTAACAGGGCTGATATTAAAAAACAGACAGTGGGTAGTATTTCTGCCAATAGTCCCATATGTAACACCATCAACGTCATTAAAACTGGGCATTAAACATGCAAGACCCAGTTAAATGCAGCAGTTATCCCCAGTTTTAAGAAGTGATAGTAAAGGGCAGGATAAATATGTGGCTGTTACCCAGTGCATCCTAAGGATGTATGCTTAATGAGGACTTTAAAGAGGACTTGGGAGGTTTTGCTCTACCCTAGCAGTGCCTATCCAGCCTCACCAAGTCGCTTTCTGCAAGTCACTTCTCACTCTCCCTGCTTCAGTTTCTCCATTAAAAGATTTTTATCATACCAAATGGTTTGTGACTTACTGTCATAAAGCACTGTCTGTATGAGATCTAGTTATGAACCAGAAATTCAATGGTTATGAACCATCAATGAAAATGCCCAGATCACAATTTGAGCCCAGGCAGATCCATCCAAAAATCTTTTCTGCATGGAGAAAAGAAATAAAGATGTAAAAAAAGGCTGCTTACAAAAGCCTCCAACAAACAAATAAACCAACCCCCAAAACAACCTAAGCTAGTACAAGGTTTGTCTATTATTTCTTGTAGCTTTCCAAAATGCAGAGTGACATTTAGATCTTTGGGAAAAAAACCTCAAGATATAAGTGTTCCTCAGCACAACCATTTCTCTTCTGTGAGCAGTGACTCCATGTGCCATTGCACTCACTTCCCCCCTGTCCTTCCAGGCAGCACACAGCTCTGGGAGCTGCACACATGGCAGGCTGCCTTCGGTCAGGTGAAGCTGTGCTGAACAGAAACGTCCTGCATCTATTCCTGATCAGCACTGGATTCTACTTCTCATGCATAGGATTCTTAAACACGTTTTTCTTTCCGAAGCCTAAAAATATCCTTTTAATGGCTTCTTAAAGGTCCTTTTAAAATTCTACACACAGACCACACTTACTGCTGATAAACTGCATGACCTGAAGAACTTTAAGCACAGCACTGCAGTTTTACAGTAACTCCACTAAAGCTGGCTATCGACAGCACATTGCATGTGAATTACTAATTGGTCTCTTGAAGTATTCGTGGAGAATTCAGGTTTATATTTAGGACTTCACATCCTAATATTCAGAGTTGAATTTAATCTACTTTATTACCCTCAAAGACAAAAAACCAAAATTGTCCTATAACGAAGTTCAGGTAAGCACCAAAATCCTGTTTCACCCATCGTGTCTATGATTCAGAACTTAGTTTTGCGAAAAAAAAATCATACGTCCTCGACAAATGACTCTAAAGGTGTGAGCTCGCTCCTCTCAAACTAAATAAAGGCGCCTTAAGGCAGTGCCATAGCTCTTCTCGCCGGACACCACGCAAGGCACGGCTCGGAGCAGACCCGCAGGGACATGACTTCTGATAGCAACAAATCGCCCGCCTGAGCCCGCAATACCCAGAGCGGCCAGCGGTGCCTGCCGGTGCGCGCTGCTCCTCACAGCGGCCCGGGGGAGGTGCCGGAGCCGGCACTGCTCGGCCTGAGCTCCTTCCCGGCCGCAGACTGAGATACGTGTAGGGGTGTGGGCCCAGGCCGTACTTCCCCTCGCCCCGCCGGCGGGCAGGGCAGGATGGGGAACCGCATGATGAAACTTCCCAGCGTGTTTCAACAGCAGCCGGCGGCGGGGGCGGGGCTGGAGCCGGCGGGAGCCGCCTCCTCCATCCCCCGCCGCGGCGCGGACGGCGGCTCTCCGTGCGCCGGCGGCCAGCATCGGGTAAGGCAGCGGGGGCGGCGGCGGCCCGGGGCCGCGCCGGGAGGGCAGGCCGGAGGGGCTGCTGTCGGGGGCCTCGGGGGAGCTGCCGCCGTACTTGGCCTCCTGCCGCCGGCTGGCGAGGCAGCGGCGGGCCC
>VZRF01004157.1:9296-36909 GCA_013396875.1 Vireo altiloquus
GATCGGGGGTGCGGGGGCCGTGGGGTACCCTGGGGGCCAAGGGACTCGGGCACGGGGCAGTCCCGGGGTGGCTCTGCCTTGTCCCCGCCGGCAGGAGGGACACGGTGGGGGCGTTGAGGCTCCCCGGTGCTCCCGGTGCTTCCTGGTTTGGGCTCGCGGTGTTCCCGTCCTGGTTTTGGGGGTCCCGTGTGAGTTTGCCCCCCCCGGTGCCCTGGGAGGGGTTTGGGGTCCCCGGTGAGACCCCCTCACCCCCGTGTCCCCCCTCAGCTGGAGGCTCTCGGGGCTTTCCCTGCCAAAATTAGGATCCCCTTAGGGTTGGGGGTGTCGCAGTCTCCCTCAGCCTCTCTGGGGGTGACTCCTGGTTTTTGGGGGGTTCAGGGGCTGTCCAGTCTCAGACCTGAGCACCTCCAGAAATTTGAATTCACCTCGGAGTTTTGGGGTGCTCCGGGGCGTCCCCACATCCCGGAAAGGCTCCGCGGTCCCTCCTCGCCCTCTGGGGCTCCCCCTTTTCGGGGGGGGCTTCGAAACCGGGGAAATTCTGGGGGCTGTGGGGGCGTTCATGGCGTTTTAGGCTCTCTTGTAATGTTATTTTAGGGTTCCTGGGTGCTGTGGGGGCATTAATATGACTTTAGGGTTTCCTGTAAGGTGATTTTAGGGTTTCTGGCTGCTCTCTTGATTCCGCGCTCGATTTAATCCCGCGTTCAAGGTTCGGCTTTTTTGGGGTATTTGGGGAGCTGAGCCCCCGACGCGGCATTAATCTCCCTCCTTTGTAATTCCCCAGCGCCTTCCCGTGCTTTGGAGCGATCCCGAGCCGTGCTGGGACCAGGAAAATAAAGGTACGGGGGAATTTTGTGCCCCAGAATTGGGGGATCCTCCCCTGAGCACCCTAAAAACGTTTTTTGGGGTGGTTTGGGGCAGGCTGAGCCTCTCCTTCCTCTCGTTTTCAAAGCTGGAGCTTTGAGAAAAGTTGGGTTGGTTTTTTTTGGTGGGTTTTTTTTTGTTGGTTTTTTTTTTTTTTTTTCTCGGAAAGAGGTTTTCGGGAGAAGCGACGCTTGAGCGACGTTTTTGCGGCGTCTCCTCCTCCCCCGGAGCCGCCCGTGACTCATCTTCCTCCGGCCCGGGGAAGGAGCCGCGGGGGGAGCGAACATCCCGGGATTAAATCCGGGAAATTGGGGTTGAACCCAGGGGTGAGGGGAGAAAAATATCCAGGGAAATGATGGGGAAAGCGAGGGGAGCAAAAATCCCCGGAAATTAAGATTAAACCAAGGTGCGAATGGTGCAAAACTCCAGGGAAGTGAGGGGAGCAAAAATCGAGGGAAATTGGGGTTAAACCAAGGAGTGAAAGGCAGCAAAAATGCAGGGAATTGAAGATTGAAACCAATAGGACCAAAAATGGCATAAATTAAGTTAAATAAAGTTTAAAAAGCCCCGGGGTCGGGCTGGACCTGTCAGAAATCAGGTGAAATAAAGGGAAAAAAATGCCAGGGTGAGGTTGGCTTCCCTCTGGAATCCCGGAGCAAGGAAAGTCTGGGATATGACGATGATGATGATGATGGGAGATGTCTGCCCCAGATCTCCAGGGCGTGACCAGATCAGGGCTGAGATGTCCCAGCAATAACAAAAATCCTAAAAATCAGATTTCTGCCAGGTAAAAACACACCCAGGGTCGTTGCTGGGGGTTGCTTCCCTGAATCCTGCTGTGTTTAGGGAGAAATAAATGGAATAAATGGAAAATCCAGGGAGTTTTTTTCCCATTTAATGGCTAACCCTGCTCCAGGAATAATTTTTAACCTCCTGTGGCTGAGCCAAAGCCGAGCCAGCCTGGCCTGAGCTCCCCGAGGGGAAATTCTGGAATTGTCAGGGATTGGGAGAAGGAAAATCCTGGTTCAAGGTGGGCTGGGATGGAAATAGGAGCCTAAAAAGGAGAGAAATGGGAATGGGAACAGTTCTGAGAATTAAAAATAAAAATAAATCATGGAGATGATGGGGAAAGTGAGGGCGGAGAGGGAAAAAATCCAGGGAAATTAAGATTATACTGAGGTGAGAATGGAACAAAAATCCCGGGAAAGGCCAAGGAAGGTCCAGGACTCTCCGAGGCTCTGAAATGGAGGGAGCTGATGGGGACTGTGCCTCCTCCTCCTCCTCTTCCTCCTCCTGCCAGGGCCTGGAGTGGCACTGCCAGCGGTGACACTGCCCGGATGTCCCCAGTGCCACCTCCGGTGCCACTTCATCTCCAGCCTCTGCTGACTCAGCTCCTCCTCGGGCCCATTTCTCTTATCTCGGCTCTTATCAGCTCAACCCTCGCCCTTTTCTGCCGCTAATAAATGGAAAAAGGGTGGAAAACAATACCTGGAATCTTTATCCGGGCATCCAAAGCCGTTTCCTCATTCCCGGGGATCCCAGGGAGCTGCTCCAGGTTCTCCTGGGCAGCAGGACAGCAACCCTGGGGAGGAATTCTCCTTTCCTGGAGCAATTCTTGGGCACATTCCTGCTTCCCAGAGGCAAACTGGGTGGAAAAGGGGATTTTTGGCACACGAGGCCTTCCTGATTTTTCTCTGGAAAAGTTTGAGCCATTTCCTGAGGGTTTTCCCACCTTCTCCGTGCCCCAGGCGTGGCTGCTGCTCCAATTTCCCAATTCCAGGCTGCAACAGCTCTGGCTGCTGCATCATTCCCACTCCTCCTCCGCCTCCTCCTCCTCATCCTTCCTTGGGCAAGATGAGGCTCTGGGGAGCGAGAATTCCCTTTTCCCCCTGGCACATCCCAGGGACAGGGAGTGGACAGGGATTTGGGGTCTCCTGCAGTGAGAATTCCCTTTTCCTCCAGGCAAATGCCCCAGGAATTTGGGGTCTCCTGTCCCTGCTGCCCCAGAGAGCTCCCTAAACACAATTCCTCCTCCCCAAAGATTCCTCCCGGCTCCATAAATCCCCTGCTCCGGAGCCTGACAAGGCACAGCTCTATTGTTAGACCAGGATGTGTCCCCTGGCCTTGGGCTCACCTGGGAGGGGACAGCAAATCCCAGATTTCCTGGGAATTGCCTCAGCTGGGAGCCACTTGTGTCCCTCCACACCTTCCCAGGGCTCTTTCGGGGCTGTTTCCAGCACAAAGAGAGGATTTTATTCCACAGTGTGGGGCTGGTGCTGCCCTTCCACCTCTGCCTTGGGAATTTTTCCATAGGCAGAGCCCTTTCCAGAGCAGTTTTCTTGGAATTTTGCATTTTTTCCCCATTTTCTCCTGGCCTTGTGGTGCGATTTCTGTGCCTGGGGGGAGTCCTGAGTTCCACAATTCCATCCTGAGGGGCTGGGACACTCCAAGAATTCCATGGGAAAAACCTGGATTTGTGTCCTGCTGCTGCCCAGGGTGGCCCCTCTGGGCACAAAAATTGGGATTTGGGGGATGTTTCATTCCTGAGAAATTTCCACTCCCTGCTCCCAAAAACTCTTCTCCCTGCTCCCGGGAGGGGCAATTCCAACCAGGGAAGTTGGGGACAAAATGTCTGGGAATGGTTGTGTCCCAAAGCTGGCAGGGCAAAGGCTGAGGTGGGATCTGATTCCCGAATCCAAGGAGGATTTGAGATCCTTGAAGGAGAGGGAGCAGGTCCAGGGCAGGGCTTTGCTCACAGCACAAAAAACCATCATTTCTGGGTCCTTTTCCAGCACAAAAATGTCATTTTTGGGTCTTTTTGCAGGCCAGGAACAGCTGGGAAGAGCAATTCCCGCTCCAGCTGGACTGGGAATTTGGGAAAGGGAAAAGCAGAATTCCCCCTCAATTTCTGAGCAACTCCAGCAGCAGGAAAATTGCCAGGGCAGGAGCAGGGCAGGGCTTGGCCCCGTCACGTGCTGGGATCAGTTGGAATTTTCCTCCTGGCTTGTCCAGACAGGTGGGAAAAGCCAGGATTTGGGATCCAGCTCATCCTTGTCCCCTTCTCCCTCTCTTCCCGCTGCTCCTTTCTCCACATGGATATTTCCCCACCTTCCCAGATTAAATTATCCATTAATTAGCAAGCGAAGCAGCTGGAAAAGTCGGAAGGGGAGCAGGTGCAGAGATTTCGGGAATTCAGGAGTTGTTTGGCCTCTGGAATGAGAGGGTTTGGGGTGGATTTCGGGTGGATTTTGGACATCCCACACCAAAAATCCCCCTCAGCCAAATCCATGGGGTTTCTCCTGCTGGGAATGGGGTTGGATATCAGCCTTTAACCACCAGGAGTGTTGGGAAGTGAGTTCCTTGTGGGGCAGGGCTGTGGCCAGAGCGGCTCCGATCCCGGTGGGACCCCAATCCCAGGTGGATTCCAGACTCTTCCTTGAAGGGAGGAGCTGGAATCCCACAAAATCCCAAGTTGGGCTCATCAAGCCACACTCCTGGCCCTGCGCTGGACACAAAAAATCCCAAATGTCCAGGAATGTTTCCCAAAACTTCCTCAGGCTCTGGCAGCCTTGGGGCTGTTCCCATTCCCTGGGAAGCCTTCCCAGTGCTTGGCCACCCTCTGGATGAGGAATTTTCCTTAAAATCCACCCTAAACCTCCCCTGGCCATTCCCAGGGATCCTGTACCTGGAATATCAGACTGGATCCTTGCTCCAGTCCAGAGAATTAGTGTTGAAATTCCCCAAATTCCAGCTCCTCTCCCCAGTCCCTGTTTTCGGGGCAGATTTCAGGAGCATTTTGCCAGAATTTTGCTGGAATTTTACCGGAATTTTCCCTCCCTCTGGAGCAAAAGAAAGCCCAAGGGAGGCTGGAAATTCAAAAAAAAAAAAAAAAAATCCAGGATGAAAATTCTTGGGAATTGCATTTTCCTGGGGTGGTTTTCCCTCTCCGGAGGGTGACGGAGCTGGAACCTGTTTGGGAATATTTCGAAATCCAGGGAGAAGCTCCGGAGGAGTTCTGGAATTTGCCACAAGCAGGGGCAGCTTCTCCCTGCCGTCTTTGCCTGGATTTTCCCATTTAAAAGGAGCAGTGGGATGTGTTTGGGACACAGGGAATGTCACTCCAAGGGTTTAACCTGGAATATTCCCACAGTTTTATGGGATAGGAAGTGCCAGCTCCGGGGGGAACCTGTAAAGGTGGAATAGTCCAAATTTTTTACGGGATACAGAGGAAACTGGGATCTGTGGATCCCAAATTCCTCATCCCAGAGTTCCCTCCCGTGCCAGGGCTGAGCTCCGGAGTTGCCAGGCTCGTTTTTCCCAGCCGGAATTCCCGGGGCGTTGGATCTGCCCCTGCTCTTTGCTCCGATTCCGTTGGGAAACTTTCACCCCTTCCCTGTCTCGGTTTTCCCTCGGGATTTTGTTTATCTGGAGTGTCCCAATGGAGCAGCTCCTGCGGGATTTCAGGAGGTCTTTGTTTGGGATCGGTTTTGGGGGATGATTCCATGGGATCTTCACAAAATATGGGAAGGGATCTCCAGGGATCCTCTAGCCCAACCCCAGGGTCTTCCAGAATCCCAAAAATCAGATTTTTTGGGAGGTTTTAATGCCCAGAGCCAATGGGAGTAAAAGTTCCTCATCCAAATCAGTGGGAATTCAAGGAAAAATCCCAAATTTTAGGAATAAACCCCTGATTTTGCCCCAAATCGGGGGGGAATTAAAAGAAAAATCCCGAATTTTCATGACAAATCCCAGTTTTTCCCCCACTTCCAGCCATGGATCCAGGTGCTTCCAGCACCTCCCTGCCCGATCCCGCCGGAGATTCCGATCGGAACATTCCCAGGATCTGTGGGGTCTGCGGGGACAGAGCCACTGGCTTCCACTTCAACGCCATGACCTGCGAGGGCTGCAAGGGCTTCTTCAGGTGGGCCTGGACCCTCGGGAATGTCCCCATCCCAAAAAAAAAACTTGGGAATCCCAACAGGAATCCAACAGGATCCCAAAACGGGCCCGGAATTCTGGACAGTGCCGCATTCCCTGGGTCTAAGTGGGGGGAAATAGTGGATTTTTGGGTGGTTTTGGAACCTTGGGATGGGTTTTTCCCATTTTTTTCCAGGGTTTTTCATGGAGCCGGGAGCCTTGCAGAGCTCCAGGAAAAGGGGGGAGTGTGGGAAAACTCCCCAGGGGGGTCACAAATTGGGATTTTTTTCCTGAGCCAAAAAAGTCTTAAAATAGCCTCAAAAACTCTGGATTGGGATTGGGGGGTGTGGAAGGGCAGGGGATCCCCTGGAGCAGCTCTTCCCAAAATCCAGAGTTTCCAGGGAATTCTTCTGTCCCCCCTGGGAATTCCATCCCTTGGGAATTCTGCCCCCATCCCCACTCCCCCCTGGAGCCTTCCTGACCTCCCAACCCAATTCCCTCATTCCAGACCGGGAATGAGGCCTCAAATCTGCTATTTTTAGCCCCTGGGATCCCAAATCCTCCTGGGAACAGGCGGCTCGGGAAGGTTTCCATGGAATTCCAACCGAGCCCGGCTCCGGTGTCGCCCTGGGAGCCTCCCGAGCCACCCAAGCTGCAATTTTCATTCCAAACCTGGAATTTTGGCCTGCCCCCAGCCCCGGGAATGTTTTTCCCTGCTCCAAAGCCTCGTTGTTTGCGCGTTCCCGACCTTTCCTTGGGTTTTTGTGGGAAAAAAGGAGCTTTTTGTGCACCAAATTTTGTCCCCAGTTGGGAATTGTGGGGTGTCCAGGGCTGAATTCCTAGTGCTGGGATTGTTTGTCCCCATTGGGGACAGCAAAATTCCAAAGGTTTTGGAGGAACAGGGAAAACTGGGGCCTGCCATCCCTTTTTCTGGGATGAATTCCCAAAAATCCCAAATTCCCGGCAGGAAAGGGCAGAGTGAAGCCGCTTTGTCAACATCTCCCTTCCTAAAAACAGCTTTTAATTCCTGGGGCTACAACCTGAGGAAATATTGGGGATTTTTATCAGTATTGGAGATTTTTTACCCTTATTTTTACCCCCAGCTTCCCTGGGAATTCCATTCCAGGGCCTCACAGGGAGGAACTCCTTCCCAATATCCCATCCAACCCCTTTTTCCTTGGAATATTCTGGCTCAGACCCTCTGTCCCTGGAAAGATTCTGGCTCTGACCTTTTTTCCTTGGAAGTTCCTGGCTCTGATCCTTTTCCTTGAAAGATCCTGACCCTTTGTCCCTGGAAGATTTTGACTCTCTGACCCTTTTTTCCTTGGAAATTCTGGCTGTGACCTTTTGTCTTTTGGAATATCCTGACCCTCTGTCCCTGGAATATTTTGGCTCCGATTCTTTTTCTTTGGAAGATCCCAGTTCTCCCTTTTCCCTGCAGCATCCCAGTTCTCCCTTTTTCCCTGCAGCATCCCAGTTCTCCCTTTTCCCTGCCAGATCCTGGTTCTCCCTTTTCCCTGCCAGATCCTGGTTCTCCCTTTTCCCTGCACATCCCAGNNNNGAGCTCCGGAGTTGCCAGGCTCGTTTTTCCCAGCCGGAATTCCCGGGGCGTTGGATCTGCCCCTGCTCTTTGCTCCGATTCCGTTGGGAAACTTTCACCCCTTCCCTGTCTCGGTTTTCCCTCGGGATTTTGTTTATCTGGAGTGTCCCAATGGAGCAGCTCCTGCGGGATTTCAGGAGGTCTTTGTTTGGGATCGGTTTTGGGGGATGATTCCATGGGATCTTCACAAAATACGGGAAGGGATCTCCAGGGATCCTCTAGCCCAACCCCAGGGTCTTCCAGAATCCCAAAAATCAGATTTTTTGGGAGGTTTTAATGCCCAGAGCCAATGGGAGTAAAAGTTCCTCACCCAAATCAGTGGGAATTCAAGGAAAAATCCCAAATTTTAGGAATAAACCCCTGATTTTGCCCCAAATCGGGGGGGAATTAAAAGAAAAATCCCGAATTTTCATGACAAATCCCAGTTTTTCCCCCACTTCCAGCCATGGATCCAGGTGCTTCCAGCACCTCCCTGCCCGATCCCGCCGGAGATTCCGATCGGAACATTCCCAGGATCTGTGGGGTCTGCGGGGACAGAGCCACCGGCTTCCACTTCAACGCCATGACCTGCGAGGGCTGCAAGGGCTTCTTCAGGTGGGCCTGAACCCTCGGGAATGTCCTCATCCCAAAAAAAAAACTTGGGAATCCCAACGGGAATCCAACAGGATCCCGAAACGGGCCTGGAATTCCGAGCAGTGCCTCATTCCCTGGTCTAAGGGGGGGGAAATAGTGGATTTTTTGGTGGTTTTGGAACCCTGGCATGGGTTTTTCCCATTTTTTTCCAGGGTTTTTCATGGAGCTGGGAGCCTTGCAGAGCTCCAGGAAAAGGGGGGAGTGTGGGAAAACTCCCCAGGGGGGTCACAAATTGGGATTTTTTTCCTGAGCCAAAAAAGTCTTAAAATAGCCTCAAAAACTCTGGATTGGGATTGGGGGGTGTGGAAGGGCAGGGGATCCCCTGGAGCAGCTCTTCCCAAAATCCAGAGTTTCCAGGGAATTCTTCTGTCCCCCCTGGGAATTCCATCCCTTGGGAATTCTGCCCCCATCCCCACTCCCCCCTGGAGCCTTCCTGACCTCCCAACCCAATTCCCTCATTCCAGACCGGGAATGAGGCCTCAAATCTGCTATTTTTAGCCCCTGGGATCCCAAATCCTCCTGGGAACAGGCGGCTCGGGAAGGTTTCCATGGAATTCCAACCGAGCCCGGCTCCGGTGTCGCCCTGGGAGCCTCCCGAGCCACCCAAGCTGCAATTTTCATTCCAAACCTGGAATTTTGGCCTGCCCCCAGCCCCGGGAATGTTTTTCCCTGCTCCAAAGCCTCGTTGTTTGCGCGTTCCCGACCTTTCCTTGGGTTTTTGTGGGAAAAAAGGAGCTTTTTGTGCACCAAATTTTGTCCCCAGTTGGGAATTGTGGGGTGTCCAGGGCTGAATTCCTAGTGCTGGGATTGTTTGTCCCCATTGGGGACAGCAAAATTCCAAAGGTTTTGGAGGAACAGGGAAAACTGGGGCCTGCCATCCCTTTTCCTGGGATGAATTCCCAAAAATCCCAAATTCCCAGCAGGAAAGGGCAGAGTGAAGCCGCTTTGTCAACATCTCCCTTCCTAAAAACAGCTTTTAATTCCTGGGGCTACAACCTGAGGAAATATTGGGGATTTTTATCAGTATTGGAGATTTTTTACCCTTATTTTTACCCCCAGCTTCCCTGGGAATTCCATTCCAGGGCCTCACAGGGAGGAACTCCTTCCCAATATCCCATCCAACCCCTTTTTCCTTGGAATATTCTGGCTCAGACCCTCTGTCCCTGGAAAGATTCTGGCTCTGACCTTTTTTCCTTGGAAGTTCCTGGCTCTGATTCTTTTCCTTGAAAGATCCTGACCCTTTGTCCTTGGAAGATTTTGACTCTGACCCTTTTTTCCTTGGAAATTCTGGCTGTGACCTTTTGTCTTTTGGAATATCCTGACCCTCTGTCCCTGGAATATTTTGGCTCCGATTCTTTTTCTTTGGAAGATCCCAGTTCTCCCTTTTCCCTGCAGCATCCCAGTTCTCCCTTTTTCCCTGCAGCATCCCAGTTCTCCCTTTTCCCTGCCAGATCCTGGTTCTCCCTTTTCCCTGCCAGATCCTGGTTCTCCCTTTTCCCTGCACATCCCAGCTCTCCCCTTTTCCCTGGAGGCTCCCAGCTCTGTCCCTCTCTCCCGCAGGCTCCATGTTCCCATCCCAGCTGTGGTTTCACTGCAGCTCAGGGCTGTCATTTCAGGCTCCTTCCTCTCGTGTCCTGCAGCGAGAATTCCTCTCCCTGCGCACCCAAAATGTGCTCGGGCCAGTTCTGCCAGCAAAGCCAGGCTTAGGGCGGCTCAGTTTAAACCACACTGCCCCGGCTCGGGTTTATTTTGCTGCCGGGGGGAATTTTCTCCGCAATCCTTCAATCCTTCCATCTTTCCACCCTCCTGGCCTTAAAAATCCTGGTTTAGACCCAAAAATCTGCTTAAACCCGGCCCAAGGCTGGTCTTAGAGCAGCCTGGTTTAGCAGAAGGGGATCAAGGCGGGCTTAAGGTCATTGCCCCCAAAGCATTTTAGGATTAACCTGTGCCTGAAGCCCCAGGATGTTTCCCTGCGGGGAAATTTCCCTTTTCCAGCAGCTGCAGCTCCCGACCCAGCTGACATTTGGAGCATTGACCAAATCGGTGCGAATTCAGCCCGAAAAGGTTTGTGTTCCCTTCTCCTGCCCTTTTCCAGGCGCAGCATGAAGAGGAAGGCCATGTTCACCTGTCCCTTCAGCGGCGACTGCCACATCACCAAGGACAACCGGCGGCACTGCCAGGCCTGCCGGCTCAAGCGCTGCGTGGACATCGGCATGATGAAGGAATGTGAGTGTCCAGCTCCCGGGAATGACCCCAGGAACGCCCCAGGGGCTGTGTCCACTCCCTTCTCCGTGTCCCTGGTGCCGGGGTGGGGTTTGGAACATCCCCGGGGATGCAAAGGGCAGGGGAAGCTGCAGGTAATGATTGAGGGGAGCTGGTTTAATGATTCCTTCCCTCCCCGGGGTTGTTTTCTCATGGATTTTCCTGGGGTTTTTTTTTGAAAAATCAGCTCCATGGCTCCCAGTGGCTCTTCAGAGACTTTCAAGTCCTCTTTTCCAGCCTTTTCCCTGCTCCACAGGGAGAGCTGGAGGAGCTTCCCCATCACAGTGCAGCCGGGTTGAGTTTTCCTCCTCTCCCTCAGGGATTTTTTTTTCCCCGAGCCTTTTTCCACATGGGATAAAGCAGGGACTTAAGTCAACAGCAGAGGGAATTAAAGCGGTTTTTAAGCCCAGTCCAAACACACAAATGTGGCCCAAATGTTTGTTTTCTCCAGGTGTATTTAGAGATAAGTGGCTTTTAAAAATAAAACGTGTTTGAGGTGTGCGAGGCCTCCTGGAGAGCTCCAACCGAACATTTTCTGCTGGGAGATTGTGGCCAGGGAGTCCATGGAGCTGGGAATTCGGGATATGGAATCAGGGCCCTTTCCCTGATGTGCTGAACAAGGGAGCAAACAGAGCCTGATGTCACCCCGGGAAATCAGAATTCGGAGGTGTTTGCAGGGAAAAAATGCTCGAATTTTCAATGATCCTGATGGAAATCCCTGGATTTTATTCTTTGGGATTGGCAGCTCGATGAGGGAGGAAAAGGCCACACCCCACACTGGCTGTCCCCAAGTTTTGGGGAGCTGTCCCTGTTTTTGGGGGAGCCCCTAATGAGGGAAATGCTTTAATTTGCACCAGCAGCTAATTAATTACCCAGGAAGGGCCGGAAAGTTCCTGAGCAGCAATTCCAGAGGGTTTTCTCCAGGTTTGCTCCATGTTTTCCCCACAGGAGTTAACGTGTAAACGGCTCCGTTAGCAGATCCTGCCTGGATTAGCCAAAACTGACCCAGAGAGGCTAAAAATAGCTAAAAATGGACTTTGCCACTGGAAAAACGATGGGAGGACGAGGGGTTGGGGTTATTTTTAGGTGGAGAAAGGGAATCTGTGAGGTTTTGAGGCCCTGTTTTCCACAGGGTGTTGGAATTCAGGTCTGGGGATGTGGGATGGGGATGAAGAGGAAGAGGAGCGGGGCAGACCCTCATGCTGGGGGTAATTGGGGCTCTGGCAGCCATGGAGGAGGTGGAAGAGATTTTTCAGCCCCAGCCAGACCTTCCGAGGTCTCCAAGGCCCCTCCGAGGTTGTGCAAGGCTGGAAAATGGAGAATGGAAAATGGAAAATCGCCCTCGGCCAAAGCAGCAGGGGAGGCTGAGGGTTCCTCACCTCGAGCTCCTCCCGCCGACCTCTCGCCCTAAATTCCACCTTGACTCTCCTGGAATCCAATCTCTGCACCCAGGGAATTTAAAAACAACCCTCGGGGGTGTCTGGTCCCTGGAGGAAAGGCTGAGGAAGGGAATTCCTGGGTTTGGGGGGGATCTGTCCCACCCGGCGCCCTCAGGAGTTGTGACCCTCAGGGATTTCTGCAGCTCCCTGGTTGCAAAAAATCGCTTTTTCTTCTGTTCCAGCCCCTCCAAGGCTGCTCAGGGCTTGGAGTTCTTGATAAAAAAAGTGAAGATTTGAGCCCAAATTGCCCCGGCTGCTCCTTTTCCCTAAATAAACAAGCCCAGCCTTGCGTGGAGCCCAACCTTTGGCCGCTGCCGAGCGCCGCCACCCCAATAAAAGCCATAAATCCCCAACCCTGAGGGCGGGGGAGGTTGAGCTGTGCCTTGACCTTAAAAATCAGATTAAAAGTGCCCTGAAGCAACGCTGGACACCCCTGGGTGGCAGCTGGGAGCCGAGCAGAGCCGGAGCTTGGTGAACCCAGCGGCCCTGAGGGTTTCGGGATCAGGATTTGAGAGCGCCAAGCAAACAGGGAGGGAGCAGAGCTGGCAGGGGCACAGCTGGCACGGCCTCGGTGCCCCCAAATCCGCACCTAAAAGCACCAGAAACCTCCTGGGCACAGCAGGAAACCCAAAGAGGTGCCAGGTGGAAAAAGTGATTCTTCAGGGGCTGGGTGTGGGGAGCAGGAGGGATTTCCAGGTGGAAATCTCGATTTTCCAGGCACTGGGTGGAGAATCCAGGGGTCATTTCGGTCCCTAATTCCACCCCCTTCCCTTTCCCAGTCATCCTGACGGACGAGGAGGTGCAGAGGAAGCGAGAGATGATCCTGAAGAGGAAGGAGGAGGAAGCGCTCAGGGAAAGCCTCAAACCCAAACTCTCGGAGGAGCAGCAGAAAGTCATCGACATCCTGCTCGAGGCTCATCGCAAAACCTACGACCCCACCTACGCCGACTTCACCAAGTTCCGGGTACAACCCCAGAAATTGGCTCACATTCCCCCTGGGAATTGGCTTTTCATTGGCTTTCGTGGCTCTCATCCCCCCTGCAAAGCCCCCAAACCCCTCTGCCGGCCCCACTCCTCAGGGAGTTTTCTGAATTTTCTCCTCCAGCCCCCCGTGAGGAGCCAGCCCCGCAGCCATGGGGCCACAAAGTCCTCATCCCTCCTCACCCAGGACCTGTCGTCCGAGGATTCCTCAGATCTCTTCGGCTCCGAGGCCTTCAGCACATTCCCAGGTGTGTCTTGGCTCCTCCCGGTCCTAAAATGGGACTGGGGGTGCGGGGGAGGACCCCAGAGCTCGGTTTGGGCTGGAGGTGATGCCTCAAACCCCAAATTCCGGGGCTGGGGAAGGCTCTGCCTGTGCCAGAGCCCCAATTACCCCTGGCACGAGGGTCTGCCCTGCTCCTCCTCTGCTCTCCATCCCCATCCCACATTCCCAGCCCTGGATCCCAACACCCTGTGGAAATCACAGCCTCAAAACCTTCCCACTTCCCTTGTCACCCCTCCAGAGGAGACAGGGACAGAATTGCAGCAGTTCCACCCCAATTTGCCATTCCAGACCCTTTTTTTACCCCCTCTGGGGGCTCATTCAGGCACAAACCCCCCTGGGGTCCCCTCAGAGCGTTTCCCTCTGCGCAGATTCCGTGGAGCCGCCGCCGTTTTCCAGCCTGGTGCTGTCAGAGGAGCAGGACGAGAGCTCCTCCATGAACCTGGAGTTCTCGCAGCTCTCCATGCTCCCACACCTGGCTGACCTGGTCAGCTACAGCATCCAGAAGGTGATCGGCTTTGCCAAGATGATCCCGGGATTCAGGTGAGGCCTTGGATCCCAAATCCGGCGTTTCCCACTCCCAGGAATCTCGTCCTGCCCTTCACACCTGTCCCTGTTTCACCTTCCTGGGCATCTCTCGGCTCTGTTCCCTTCTCAGCTCTGTTTTCTGTCTCCCTCTTTTCTGGGGTTCCCCTCTTTTCCCAAAACCTTGGAAAATGCACCCAAATTCCAGCAGGGAAACTCCTGGAGCTGCTGCAGAGCTCGAGGGGTTCATGAGGGGCCTCGGGTCCCGTTCCCTCCATAACTGGGGCAAAAACACACCTGAAAAATCCCTGGAATGGAAGTTTCTGGGGAGGGAGCCCCAGCTGAGGGGGGTGGCAGCTCCTCCTGGCCCTGTCCCATGTCCCCTCTGTCCCCTGAGTGTCCTGAGCCCCTCCAGAGGGAAATTCCTCCTGCAGGGACCTGTCGGCCGAGGATCAGATCGTGCTGCTCAAGTGCAGTGCCATCGAGGTGATCATGCTGCGCTCCAACCAGTCCTTCACCCTCGAGGACATGTCCTGGACCTGCGGCAGCAGCGACTTCAAGTACAGGGTCAGCGATGTCACCCAAGGTAAGGGAATCCCAGCCCCAAATCCAGACATTCCCTGGGTTTTCTCTTCCCTCTGCGCTCAGTTTTGTTCTGGGAAAGGCGGTGAGGTCCTGCCCCGAATTCAGGGGGTTTGGAGGGTGACACCTCGGTGTCTCTGAAAAAATCCCATTCTGGAGGAAAAAAATCCTCTTCCAGAGGAATAAAGCCTCTCCCACAGGAAAAAAAACCCCTTCCCGGAGGAAAGAATCCTTTTCCAGAGCCCTCTAAGGTTCCGTTCTCTCCGCAGCCGGGCACAGCATGGACCTGCTGGAGCCGCTGGTGAAATTCCAGGTGGGGCTGAAGAAGCTGAACCTGCACGAGGAGGAGCACGTGCTGCTCATGGCCATCTGCATCCTGTCCCCAGGTAGGGACAAACCCTAAAACCCCACAAAAGGGAGAGGAGAAACCCCGAGCGCAGCTGGCCCTAAAAACCCACAAAAAGGGAGGGAATCCCGCTCATTCCCAGCTAAAAAGGGAGGGAATCACCCCAAACCCTAAAAATGCCCCAAAAGCGGGGACCCACCCCTTGATTCCCATCCCGTTCCGCAGACCGGCCGGGCGTGCGGGAGCCGGCGCGGGTGGAAGCGCTGCAGGAGAGGCTCTCGGAGGTGCTGCAGAGCTACATCCGTGCCCGGCACGCCGCGCCCGGCGGGCGCCTGCTCTACGCCAAGATGATCCAGAAGCTCGCGGACCTGCGCAGCCTCAACGAGGAGCACTCGCGGCAGTACCGCTGCCTCTCCTTCCAGCCCGAGCACAGCATGCAGCTCACGCCGCTGGTGCTCGAGGTGTTCGGCAACGAGATCTCCTGAGCGCCGGGAAAAGGGGGAAATCCGCCCCGGATGCCTCGGGAAAAAGGGAGAAGCCAGCGCTGGTTGTGGCAGGAGGAGGAGGGGACGGAGCCCGAGCACAGGGGTTGGGTTTTGGCATCGCTGCTAGAGTTTTTCCCCTTCCCGGAGCAGCTTCCCCGCGAGCTGGTTGATCCCTCCGTGGATGCTTTGGGGCCGGGCTGCCTCAAATCCCTTCCTTTTCCGAACGCTGGGAAGGGGAAGCGGTGGGAGATGGACTCAGGGCGCTGCTGTGAGAACCGTGCTCTGCTCCTCCTGAAATTCCACAGCTCCCATGGGACACCCCAAATCCCACCCAGGAGGTGCCACGGACGGTGTCCCCACAGCTCCAACGCATCCCCAGGTGCTGCTGCCACCGGACTGGGACGAGCCAGAGGCAGCTGAGAAAGCCCAGAGAGGGGAAGTTTTGTCCTCGACCCTCAAAAGGAAGAACAGGACGAGCTTTGTTTGAATTCCCTGGGAATTGGGGAGCAGGGGGCTCTCCAGGAGCCACCCCCACTTGGGACCTGGGTCAGGGACCCCAATTCCAGCCCGGCTTTCTCCTCCTGCCTTGTTCTGGAGGTGGCTCCAGGCCCCTATCCCCACCTGGAGCAAACCCGGGAAGGGTTTGGGGGCTGGGGGGCTCTGGACCCCCAGGCAGAGCTGTCACAGCCCCCCGGGCCATCATCGGTGTCCGGAGGGTCCCTGGCTCCGGCCAATAAACTCCTGCTTGGGCAAATCAACTCAGCCCCAGGCTCGTATGTCCGGCCAGCCGTGTGTCCATCCCTGCGTGTCTGTCCAGCCGTGTGTCCATCCTTGTGTCTCTGTCCATCCATCGGGCCCCAGGGGGGCTGTGCAGGACCATGTGTGTGTGTCGCTCCCAGGGGTGGGTGGCGGTGTCCCTCTGTCCCCGTGTCCCTCTGTCCCCGTGTCCCTCTGTCCCGGTTCCGGCCGCCAGGGGGCTCTCGCCTCACCCAACCGCGGGGGCGGGGCCGAAGGGGGCAAGCGCGGGAATAAATTAGCGGGAAGGGCGTGGTTTGACTGGGCGTGGTCCCGTGGGGCGTGGCCTTCCCGCCGCCATGCGCAGTGCAGCGCGCGCCGCCCGGCTCGTGGCCATGGCCGCCACAGGGACCGGGACCGGGACCGGGACGGGGACCGGGACGGGGCACAAGCGGCCGCACTCCGAGCCCGCCGCCTGCATCGGCACCCACGACGGCACCTTCCACTGCGACGAGGCGCTGGCGTGCTTCCTGCTGCGCCTCCTGCCCCGCTACCGGGTACGGCCCCGCCTGCGGCGGCACCGGGAGCGCGCCCGGCTCGGAATCCCGCCCGGTGCATGAATGGGACGGGGGCACCGTGCGGTGCCGGTCCCACGTGGGGTCGCCTTCGAGACCCCGGAGGCATTTGGGGACACCTGAGCCCACCCAGCGGCGCCCCTCTGTCCCCGGTCCCAGCTGCGGGTCACCGTTCTGTCCTCACTCCCCCCTCGGGGTCCCCGGTCCCACCCGGGGGTCACCCTTATCTCCCCCACCCCCTCCTCGGGGTCCCCGGTGGCGCTGGGGACCCTGACCGCGCTGTCCCCCGCAGGACGCGGAGATCGTGCGGACGCGGGACCCGCAGCGCCTGGCTCGCTGCGACGTGGTGGTGGACGTGGGGGGCGAGTACGACCCGGGGCGGCACCGCTACGACCACCACCAGAGGTGAGCCCCTCCCTGGGGACAGCGGCGTCCCCGGGGGTCCCTGGGGTGACCGCGTGGCCCCGCAGGTCCTTCACAGAGTCCATGCGGAGCCTGCGGCCGGACAAGCCCTGGAGCACGAAGCTGAGCAGCGCCGGGCTCGTCTATTGTCACTTCGGGTCGCAGATCCTCGCGGGGCTCCTGGGCCAGCCCGAGGACGGGCCCGTGGTCACAGCGCTTTATGACAAGGTGACAGGGGCTCTGTCCCCCTGCCAGGGTCACAGCTCTGTCCCGAGGGCTTGTCCTCGGTGGGGAAGGGGACAGTTTGTGGCAGCTGCTGGGGCAGTTGGGCTTTCAGCCAGGCTGAGCTCTGCTGTCCCCTCACTGTCCCCTCGCTGTCCCCTCACTGTCCCCGCTGTCCCCAGCTGTACGAGAACTTCGTGGAGGAGATCGATGCCATGGACAATGGGATCGCGCCGGTGGCGGGGGAGCCACGCTACGCCCTGAGCACCACCCTGAGCGCGCGCGTGGGGCACCTGAACCCTCGCTGGAACGACCCCGACCAGGACACCGAGGTGGGGACAGCCCCTGCGGCCCCCGGGGACACTTGGTTTGGGGACAGCCCACTCAGGGACACCGCTGACCCCCAGTGTCCCCAGGCGGGGTTCAGGAGGGCCATGGAGCTGGTGGGCAGCGAGTTCCTGGAGCGGCTGGACTTCTACCACCGGGCCTGGCTGCCTGCGCGGGCGCTGGTGGAAGAGGCTGTCCAGCGCCGCTTCGAGGTAACGCCCGGGCGGACACTGGGGTGTGGGGAGGCTAAATCCCCTTGATGGGAACCTCCACACCCTGTACCGTTTGTGGCCCCCGTGTCCCCACACGAGGGGACTCTGAGCTTTTGGGGATGCCAAGCCCAGGGGGGTTTCAGGAGTCACTCAGCGTGTCCCCATCGTGTCCCCCCCGCAGGTGGACGCCAGCGGGCAGATCCTGGAGCTGTCCCAGGGCGGCTGTCCCTGGAAGGAGCACCTCTTCCAGCTGGAGCAGGAGCTGGCACTGCCCAGGCCGCTGCAGCTCGTCCTGTTCCCAGACCGGAGTGGGCAGTGGCGGGTGCAGAGCGTCCCCACAGCCCCCCACAGCTTCCAGAGCCGGTGAGACCCCACCCCTGCCCTGCCCACTGCCCCCCGTGGGGCTGGGGTCACTCTGAACCCCCCTGTGCCCCCACAGGCTCCCCCTGCCCGAGGCCTGGCGGGGACTCCGGGACGAGGCGCTGTCCGAGCTGTCCGGAATTCCTGGCTGCGTCTTCGTCCACGCCAGTGGCTTCATCGGGGGGAACTGCACCCGGGAGGGGGCCTTGGAGATGGCCCGGAGGGCGCTGGAGCTCGGGGGGGGCACAGAGAGCACGTGAGCCCTGTCCCCAGCGGGATCACCCCAAAAGGGACCCCCTGGCACGGTGTGGGGTGCCAGGGATGCCACAAGGACTGTTCCCGCTCGGATCCTGGACCCTCCAAGGGATCTGCTGTGCTGGGGGAGGGGGGCAGCCCCTCCCGGGGGTCTCAGAGCCCCCACCCCCCGTGCTGTGCGGGTGCCAGCCAAGCCTGAGACTTTTTGGCTCCATTTCTCAGGAGTTTGTCCCCGTTCCTGTCACATCCCTGCGCGGAGGCACTGCCAGCACCAATAAAAACCAGCGTGTGCCCAATGGATTGGCTGCTGGGGGGCTCAGGGGGTCCCGAGGGGGGCTGTGTGTGACACTGGGGGGTTGCCATGAGTCAGGGACAGCCGTGACCCCTCCCAGCACGGGGACAGCACAGGTGCCACTCCTCTTCCCCCCCTGCTGCCACCACCGTGATCCCTCAGTGTCACCAGCACCGAGGGGGGGTCAGGGCGCGTCCCCTCCCTCCCCCCGTTCGCGGGGCCATGCGGGCGGCAGGGCTGCTCCTGCTGCTGCTGCTGGGGCTGCCCCAGCCCCCCCGGGGTGGGTCCCGGTGCCCCGGGAAGGCTCCACCGGTGCCGGACCCGCCCGGAGGCCGCAATGAGACGCTGCGGGGGGACGTGGGGACAGCGCGAGCCCCGGACGTGGCCATGCTGGTGGCCGTGGTGGGGTGGCTGGGGGCTGTCCTGCTCTGCGTGCGGCGCTTCGTGCGGCGGAGCCAGGAGGAGACGCGGCTGCACCTGCGGTACCTGCGGGCCCTGCGCTGCCCCGGGGAGGAGGAGCCACACGGGGAGGAGGAGCCGCTCAGCGGCGGCACCGGAGGCGGCACTGGGAGCCAACCGGACCGGCCCGAGGGGTGAAGCCCCCGCCTGGGCCTGCCCCAGCAGCTACGGTGGGTTTGGAGCCCGGGGTACCCCTGGATCCCCCCGAGTCCCCCTGGATCCTGCCCAGCCCCAGGAAGGGGTCTCCCCCTTGCTCTGCGGAGGATTTTGGGGGTCCCGGGGCTGTTGGGGTGGGGGGGAGCAGGGACCCCGCACGCTCCCCATCCTCCCTGCCAGCGCAGTGTAATCCCAGGATTAAGAGCCTGTAATCCCAGGATCTTCATGCTGCCCCCCCAGCATCCCCATTAATCCCCTCTGGGGGGGTCCAGCTGCTGCCCCCACCCTGTGGGGCTGGGGGGGCTCACGTGGGGCAGCACGAGCAGCTCGGGGCCCCCAGGGCTGGGGCTTTGGGATCCCCAGAGGGTTGGGTTCACTTTGGGGTTTTTTAGTTCACTTTTGCTCAGCCTCAGGGCAAAAGCCTGGGGGTTGTGTGTGTGGCCAAACCCCCTCCAAGCCCTTCAGCCATCACCGTTCCCCAAAACAGGGCTCTGACCCCAAAAGAGCAGCCCTGGCCCAGTGGGCTGCAGTTGGGATCACACCCACAGGACTTCCCAAATTCACCCCCAAAAATCTTCCAGCCCCGTCGGGGTGAGGAAAGCAGAGGAGAGGAAGGGAAAAAAATCCACCTTTAATTGGAGCAGGAGCAGCACCATGAGACCCCGAGCAGGTGTGGGGTCTCCAGGGAGGAGAGGAGGCTGAGGGAGGAAGAGGAGGCCCCAGGCCAGGGTCAGAGCTCGGAGAACAGTGGCTGCTCCCTCACGCTGCCCACCACGGGCACGGGGCTGCGGCGGGGGCTGGCGCGAGGCTCCAGGGCACTGACGAAGAAAAAGGGGATGTGGGAGATCCTGCCCGAGGACCAGCACTGCAAGGGAGAGGGCAGGGCAGGGGTGAGTGTCCGAACAGCACAGAAATGGGAAAAATCCTTTGGGAATCCAGCCTGTGACCCGACACCACCTCGTCACCCAGGCCTTGTGACCAAGTGCCACCACGTCCAGACTCTGCTTTAATGCCCCCAGGGATGGGGACTCCCCTGCCAGCCCATTTCAATGTCCAGTCCCCCTTTCTGGTAAGAAATTCTTCCTGAAATCCACCCCAAACCTCCCCTGGCTGTGTCCCCTTGTCCTGTCACTGGGAGCAGAGACTTCCCCTGGCTGCCCCCTCCCGTCAGGGAGTTACAGAAAGTGATCCAGGGGGAGAATCACTGCCCTGGTCCTGCTGGCCACACCTTCCCTCAGCCAAGCCAGGATCCCACTGGACTTTTTGGCCACCTGGGCACACCTGGTTCATGTCCAGCTGCTGTCCCTTGGTCCCTCCAGGTCCCCAAAACCTGGCCACTGTCCAGTCCCTCTGTCCCCAAAAGACAGGACCCGACCCTTGGTGTGGTTACACCTCCTCTCACCCCGATCCCACCCCTTTCCCAGTGCCCCCAGTGTCCCCTGGGACTGGGAGGGACTCACCACGGTCAGGAGGGCACCCCGAGGGAAGCAGGGGTGGAAGGAGATGAGCTGGGGCTGGGCACCGAGCTCGCCCCGCACGAAGCCACTGCGGGGTGAGAACAGCCCAGGTTAGGGATGGGAAACACCACAATCCCAGGGAACTGGGGATGTTTGGGATCTAATGGGAAAACACCACAATCCCAGGGAACTGGGGATGTTTGGGATCTAATGGGAAAACACCACAATCCCAGGGAACTGGGGATGTTTGGGATCTAAGGGGATGCACTGGGAAAGGACAGCCCGAAGCCAAGGGGGTGAGGTGGGGAGGGGACAATGTGGCCAAAACCCATTTGGGGGTGAAGCAGTGACTGGGATTCAAAGAGGAGCACTGGGGAAGAGCTGTTCCCCATCCCCTCCTGGGGGTTAATGGGATTCAGTGAACCCAAACCCACCCCAAACTCCCCTGCAATGAACCCAAACCCAGCCCAGACCCCAGCCCAGCGAACCAGGGCAGGAGCTCGAAGACGGGGCTGTTGCGGGTGCGGAACACGGCCACGGCTGTCTGGCTGCCCGGAGCCTCGGGGTGTCCTGTGGGGGACAGAGCAGGGAGGCTCTCCCTTGTCCCCATGTCCCTTGTCCCTGTAGGCAGCAGGATTCCCAGGCACAGCCCGGGAACGGGGCAGGACTGACCTCTGATGATCACCGCCAGCCTCTCCCCGGTGGGGTCCCACACCATGGAATGGATCTCTCCTCCGATCCTGGAACAGCACAGGTCCCCAAAATCAGGGGGCAGAGACCCCCTGGGTGTGCCCAGCGCTGAGGGGTGGTTCCCAAGAGGAGCAGGGACCCCCCTGTGCCCCCCAGGTGCCCCAGCCAGACCCACCTCTCCTCCCCGTAGAGGGTGTCGAAGGTGGTCTCGGACAGGTCTGCCACGATTGAGGCTGTTTTGGAGCCTCCCACCTGGCCCTGCATCTCCCCTGAAAGGGATAAATCCACACTCCATAAATCCCACTCCATTTCCCAGGCTGTCATTAATTTATCCTTTCCTCAGAGCAGCTGTGCTGGTGTTCCAGGAGGGGCTGGGATGGAGGACAAGGGACAGCACCCACCAGGACCCCCGAGCTGGCCCTGGACCCACTGGAGTCTCCCTGAAATCCTTTTCAGACCCCACAACAGTGACTGAGAGTGAGGAGCAACATGAGGAGTGAAAAAACCTGAATTCCAGAGATTCCAGACTTGGAGACCCCCAGAACACCCCCTGTGTGTCCCAGCTCCTCACCCCAAAGCTGGGGGGTCATTTGGGAACCTTCTCCTGGCCCTCAGGAAGCTCCAGGTGGACAAACTCACCCCGGTACTCGGAGAAGGACAAGGAGTAGATGACAGACTCGCCCAGCACGGTGAAGAGCAGCCGGCTGCCATCGGGGCTCCAGCACCCTGTCTGTGGGACAGTGACATCCCTGTCACCCTATCTGTGGGACAGTGTCACCCCTGTCACCTCACCCCACAGCCAGCCCCAGGAGGGCACAGCTGCCAAGGGATCCCCTGGAAGCAGCTGGGAATGGAGGATTTTGAATAAAGACCCCAAGGTGTCCCCTGGGGGTGATGTCTGCTCTGCAGAGTGAGGTTCAGGTTGGATATGGGGAAGATTTCCACACAATTAGGGAAAAATGCCACAATTTCCTTGGGCTGGAGTGGAATCCCCATTCCTGGAGGGATGTAAAAGCCACATGGATGTGGCACCTGAGGACACAGGTCAACAGTGGCCTTGGCAGGGCCAGCAGTTGGACTGGGTGGTCCCAGAGGGCTTTTCCAGCCTAAATGATTCCCTGGGTGGGGAATATCCCATCCTACCTGGCAGCGTCCCCTGATCGTGGGCCAGCGCTCACAGGTCCACATCTGGGCCTCCCACACCCTGCAGGAGATGGGATTTAGGGAGCAGAGATCCTGGGAATTTGCCCCAGTCCTGCTGCTTTGGGAATCCACAATGTCCAACCCCATTACCCACTCACTCCCCGCTCTGTCCCCATGACAGGAACGGGAGCAGGGAGGGGATTTGAGATCCAGATCCAGATTTTTGGAGCAAGGATGAGGATGAGGATGAGGATGAGGATGAGGATGAGGAGCTCACCGGAACACGGCCGAGGGGGTGGCTGCCAGCACCTTGCTGCCATCGGGGGACCAGGCCAAGTAGGTGACACCACCACCCCCAAACCACTGCAGCTGGACACAGCTCTCGGTGGACACATCCCACACCTGGAGGAGGGGACAAGGAGGACAGTGGTGACACCAGGATTAGGGAACACAGAGCGACGATTCCAGGTCCAGGTGAAACCCCAGAGCTGCCTCTGCGGGAACACCACTGATGTCCAGCCCGAGTGTCCCTAGGTGTCCCCAGCAGAGTCCTCACCAGCATGGCTGTGTCCACGGGTGACGCCGAGAGCAGCCGCTCCCCGCTGGGCGCCCAGGCCAGGCTGGTAACGGGGCTGTGCCCGGGGTAGGACAGCACCTGGGCACAGCCAGAGGAGGGTCTGGAAAAGAGGAGGGAGAAGCCACCGGGATTTGGGATTTGCCAGCAGGATGGTGGGGTTGTCCCAAAGCCACCTGGCAAGACAACAGCCAGGAAGGGCCGGTGGGGGCTGTCACCTTGTGGAGAGGGAGGTGGGGTCCAGGTGCCACACGAGGATGCAGCTCTGGCAGGCCACAGCGAGGATGGAGGCACAGAGAGGCTTCCAGGCCATGGCGGCCACGTTCCTCTGCAGGCGGTGCTTCAGCGAGGGCACGGTGGCACTGCCGGGAGGGGACAGGTGACACAGGGGGAGGCGTGGGGGTGACAGCCCTGGTGCAGCCACAGTGTCCCCTGCCAGCTCTGACCACAGCGAGGGGGGACAGCAGGGTGGGGAGGGGGATGCCCTGCCGTGCCCTGCTTCCCAAGGAGGGGACAGGAATTCCCAGCCAAGTGACACCGGAGCGAGCCAGGGCACACCTGGTGTGACTGAGCCGAGCTGTCCCCAACCCGGACAGGGCCCGGGCTGGCCTGAAATCCCAGCTCGGGGACACTTGGGGGGGCTGCAGGAGCAACCGGCAGAGTCTTCTCCTGAGCAGGGACTGGCATTCCCTGGGGGAGCAGGGAGACCTGGGGGAGAGAGCACCCTCAGCTCACGTCCCCCCCAGGGCTGGGTGACCCCAGAATGTCCCCAGAGCTATGAAAAAGGAAAAAGGAAAAAGGAAAAAGGAAAAAGGAAAAAGGAAAAAGGAAAAGGGCAAAGCTCTTCAGGCTCGAGGGAGAGCGGGGAAGGAGCAAGGGGGGCTGGACGGGAGCCCCGGTGTGCCCAGGAGGGCTTGGAGGCCACGGGCAGGAGGAGCAGGGCAGTGCCCAGCCCAGGCTGCCCAAAGCCTCAGACGCAGCCCCACCTGTTGGAGTTGTAGACACGGATGGAATCGTCCAGAAGAGCCACGGCGAATTTGTTGGTGTGGGGGTGCCAGGCGAAGGCCCGGATGGTGCAGCCAGCCCTGGAGGGGGCACAGGGCAGGGTGAGATCCCCCAGCACCCCCTAGGCTGTCAAAGACCCTTCTCCGAGTCCCCAGAGAAATAAAACTTCTTTTTTTCTGCTCAACAGGACCATTTTCTTTGAGAAATTCTCCGTTTCTGGGGATTATTCACAGGACTGTGCCGAGGGGCTGGTGATTTTGGGGGTCCCATACCCCAGCACAGTGATTTTGGGACACCCAGGACTCACCAGTCCACGGCCTGGGAGAAGGCTGCGATCATGTCCTCACTGGTCAGCTGCAGGGGAGAGGAGAACACTGAGCTGGCAGCAAGGACCCCCAGTGTCCCTTTGTCCCTCTCCTCCCACCTGGATTTGGGCCCCTCTTGGAGCACTTTGCTCCCCAAACACCTCCCCAGTGTCCATTTTCCGCCGGTGGAGGAAGGAGCAGCGTTTGGAGCTGGGCATCACCAGGAGGAGGATTTGGGGGGCTTTTCGCTGAGGAAGGGACCACCCTCCACCCCCTTCCCCTGCCTCCCCCAGCAGCAGGGATCAGGCTGGCAGGACTCACGGAGAGGTGTGGGAACAGGGATCCGTGCAGCGAGGAGAGCCAGCGGCACACGGCCAGCGCGTGGCTCGAGCCCGTCCGCAGCCACTGCAGCCCTGGTGGGGCAAAGGACCCTCAGCATCCCTGGCAGCAGCACAGGGGACATGGGCAGGGATAGCAGGGCACGGCCAAAGCATCCCAGCGAGAGCCAGGAGATCTCCAGGCAGCTTGCACTCACCCTCCTCCTCAGCGCTGGCCAGCTCCCTGAGCAGCCCACAGAGCCCGGCGTCGCGCCTGCGGCGAGAGCGTGGTCACCTCCTGTCCCCCTGCCCGTGCTGGGGGCAGATTTGGGGACAGCAAGGCACTCACCAGGCGCTGAGGCAGCGCTTCCAGAGGGACTCGCGGTGGTGGATGAAGGGCGGGCGGGCGCTGGGCTCCAGGCGGCCGTGAGCCTTGAGGGGCTCCTTGGGCAGGTTCAGCACGGGCAAGTCGGGCACCTGCAGCACCCACGGCACCCTGAGACCCCCTGAGCCTCCCTGAGCTCACCCTGAGCCCACCCTGAGCTCATCCTGAGCCCCCCTGAGCTCACCCTGAGCCTGGGGGGTAAAGGGCGATGGGAGGAAAGAAGGGGCAGAAGCAGGGGCGAAGGAACAGCCTGAGGATGCTTAAGGAGGAGAGAGCCCAGCAGAGGGGACAGAGCCCCAGACACAGCTTAGGGGGGCAAATGTGGCACCCCCAGGGCTGGAGGAGGCTGGCACGGCTCTGGGAGCAAGGACGGCTTCCCTGGCTTGGGGGTCTCACCTGGCTCTGGAAGGGGATGGATGGGAAGGAGGGTCTCACCTGGCTCTGGAAGGCCAGCGGGAGCGGCTCGCTGAGGCGGCCGCAGACCAGGGCGTTGTTGAGCTCGTACAGGGTGACATCCCCAGGGGGAGGCGGCGGCGGGAACAGCCCCAAGGAGCACATGGCGGCACCGAGCCTGCGGGCGAGCCCGGGGTGGCGGGCGACAGCTGAAACCTCCGGTGCCCTCGGGATGCGTCCCGAGGCCCCCGCCTCCACTGGCCCCGCCGCCCCTCACCCGCTCACAGCCCCCGGTGCCCCGCGGTTTTCCCCCGGTGCCCCCCGGCTCTCCCTCACCCGCTCCCCGCCCTCAGCCCCCGGCGCCGCCATCTTGGCTCCCCTCACCCCTTCCCGCTTCGCGCCAATCGCCGCCGCGCGCCGCCCTCATGGCCGTGGGTGCGTGGGGAGGGGGGGAATTAAAAGGGCCGCGGCTCGCGTGGGAAAACCGCGGGGCCCTCACGGGGGGAAGACACCTCCCTCCCCGATTTTCCTCCGCGGAGAAGAGAGAGTCTCAGCGNCAGGGGGAGGCGGCGGCGGGAACAGCCCCAAGGAGCACATGGCGGCACCGAGCCTGCGGGCGAGCCCGGGGTGGCGGGCGACAGCTGAAACCTCCGGTGCCCTCGGGATGCGTCCCGAGGCCCCCGCCTCCACTGGCCCCGCCGCCCCTCACCCGCTCACAGCCCCCGGTGCCCCCCGGCTCTCCCTCACCCGCTCCCCGCCCTCAGCCCCCGGCGCCGCCATCTTGGCTCCCCTCACCCCTTCCCGCTTCGCGCCAATCGCCGCCGCGCGCCGCCCTCATGGCCGTGGGTGCGTGGGGAGGGGGGGAATTAAAAGGGCCGCGGCTCGCGTGGGAAAACCGCGGGGCCCTCACGGGGGGAAGACACCTCCCTCCCCGATTTTCCTCCGCGGAGAAGAGAGAGTCTCAGCGTTCCCTGCACAAACACGCTCTTCCGGTGACTTAGTGGCTCTCCGGTTGTAACGGGGACTGATTAAAGACGGGCCCACTTTTTTCTGTCGCTACCCCTTTAAGACAGACGAGACCCCTCCCCTGAAGGGGCGGGGCGGAGGCGGGAGCGGCCGGAGGGTCACGTGGTGTCCGAGCGGGGCTGCGCAGGGACCGGACCGGGACCGGGACACCCCCGGGACCCTCCCGGGACACCCCCGCGACACCCCCACGACACCCCCGCCACCTCCCTGCGTCCTGCGGGCACCTCCCGTGTCGTGCACCTCCGTGTCCTGCGGGTACCCCCGGTCCCGCACCCCCTCCTGGGCTCCCGGGGCATCCCGGTGTCCTGCGCTCCCGTGTCCCCGGTGCCACCTCCCCCGGTGTCCCTTCTCGGGGGTGTCCCTTGTCCCCGTGTCCCCTGGGTGCCGCTCCCGCCGTGCGCTCCCCCTTGGCTCGCTCCCATCCCCTCTCCCGGGGCTCCCGCTTTTCTTGTGTTTATCTCCGTGTTTTCCTTAGCGGCCGCAAGAGTTATTTTAATTTTCTNAGACGACGATTTGGGATGGCGCCGACATCAGAGCCACCGCAGGGCTGGCGTGGCCTCGTGGCGTCCCCCGGACCCCCCCAAACCCGGCCCTGACGGGGCAGCGAGACAGGAAAAAAGCCGGCGGTGGCGGAGGGGGGGGTCCCCGGTGGGGTTTGGGGGGGTCGCTGGATGGGGCTGGGCTCTGTGGTTTGGGAGGCTCCGGGCGGTCGAGCCCTCGGTGGCCGCCGGGCCGGGGTTTGGCTCGGGGATGTGGCTCCGTGCCCTGCTTGGCACCGGCCCACCCACGGCGAGCGGCAGCAGGGCTGGCGGTNACGACACCCCCGCCACCTCCCTGCGTCCTGCGGGCACCTCCCGTGTCGTGCACCTCCGTGTCCTGCGGGTACCCCCGGTCCCGCACCCCCTCCTGGGCTCCCGGGGCATCCCGGTGTCCTGCGCTCCCGTGTCCCCGGTGCCACCTCCCCCGGTGTCCCTTCTCGGGGGTGTCCCTTGTCCCCGTGTCCCCTGGGGGCCGCTCCCGCCGTGCGCTCCCCCTTGGCTCGCTCCCATCCCCTCTCCCGGGGCTCCCGCTTTTCTTGTGTTTATCTCCGTGTNCGTGTTTTCCTTGGCGGCCGCAAGAGTTATTTTAATTTTCTCAGGATATTAAATAAAGGCGGCGGGGGGAGCTGCGGCGGGGGGCCCCACATTCCTCGCCCGTTACGGAGCGAGCGGGGTTCGATAGGAGACGACGATTTGGGATGGCGCCGACATCAGAGCCACCGCAGGGCTGGCGTGGCCTCGTGGCGTCCCCCGGACCCCCCCAAACCCGGCCCTGACGGGGCAGCGAGACAGGAAAAAAGCCGGCGGTGGCGGAGGGGGGGGTCCCCGGTGGGGTTTGGGGGGGGCGCTGGATGGGGCTGGGCTCTGTGGTTT
>VZRF01004160.1:0-23668 GCA_013396875.1 Vireo altiloquus
ATTATTGCTCTGCTACTGCCCTTACTTTTATTTGTTCTTTATAATTCATAAGATCAGGATCTTGAGCAGAGGCATGATCATACTTATGATCACATTATTATGTACTATATAACTATGTCTCTAATAATTTCTTTGACACATATTCCGTGAGTGTATAGTCTTCATGGGGTAAAAACACTTCTGGAGTTGTCTATTCTCAGACTCTCCTCTTTGCATTCATCTTTAGAGCAAAACTTCTGGAGCGATGGAAGAGACCCCATGCTCTTTCTTTTTATTCCATTCTACGGACATACCAGAACCCATTTCTCTCTCATTTTTATCAATTCACCATGCTTTTTCTCATGTTCGTCTTCTTAGCTCTTCCTTCTGCTCTTCCTCCTTTCATTTCTATACCATGCCAGCACCCTCTGCCATTTCCTGTTCTCCTTCAAAATCCTTCTACCGCTGCTGAGCTATCCAACCCATCTCCCTTTCTGCTGGCTAAGATCTTGATTTTCCACACACCCATCCCTCCTGAGAATGCCAGTTGTGACCTTAGCAGCTCCCTGATCCATGGCACTCCAAAGCACTTCTGTCCCAATCATGTTGATGATTCTCAGGAAGACACACTGCAGCCTAGTCAGGTCTTGACCATCTTCATGCCTCTTCTTGACTCCAGTCACACATGACAACATCCTCCTTCTCCTCCGCCTGGATCACCATCCCTCATGCTCTGTATTTGCAAGTGCCAGTTTAGTTAATCTAGCCCTCCAGGAAGCAATGCTCATAGGACATCTCCGGGAAGGCGAAGGAGGCAGCAGAGGGGATGGCATCAGACACTTAGGAAAAGGGAAGGACAACAGGGGAACGTAGCTATTCTTATCCTTATACCAGCAAGTGTCTCTTTGTCCTCTTGGTGACTTCACAAGACTCTCATATATCACTGGCTTCAGATCTCAACAGCTCCTCCCACTTCCCTGGAGCAGACAAATACAGTCAGGTTTCCAAAAGCGGTCAGCAGAGGCCTCTCTGAAGTCAAGCAGCCTTGCTTTCCTGTAAACTTTCTGTAACGCTTCTTGCATTCCCCCTCTTGCTACCAACTACTGTGCCAACAGCCTGGGTATATTCTATATTCCCAGCTCAAGCTAGTTCACATAAATCAGCTGAGAGTGGATGGGTTGTAGTGGGCAGAGCAGAACATTAATTAACATTTGCATATTGTAATTTTTTAAAACTTTCATCAGTTGGCCAAGTTTGAGAAAACATTAACAAAAATATTTTAAAATTATGCTTACTTTTTTATAAAAAATAAAATAAGAAAACATTACGTGTTTCAAAAGAAAGAAAACTATCTCTGATTTAAAGACTTATTAATATAAAGAATCAAAATATTTTCCGAAGTATTTTTCTGGGCAAAGACTGAAGTATTTAAAATTCTATTTCCTCTGCAATTCCTCTCTTTAATAGGCATAGTATGAAAAATTCCAATCTAAACAGTACTTTAGGTTTGACAAGACTAAAAGTAATTAAAAACTGAGTCTTTTAATGGAAACTAGTAGGCATCCTTAAGTACAGGCTTTACTACTTATACCAGCTGTAACAAAAAATTTTATTGAATAAGCATAAAACCCAAATCTGTTGCTCAATCGTACCACTAGAACACTTAGGACTTTTTTATTTTTCTAATACATCATGAACATATAAGATTCTATGTAAACGCATTTAAAACCTCTTTAAAGTAGTATTTTTTACATTAGTTTTAGAAACAAGTTTTTAAAATTATAATGTACATGTTCTTTAACAATAAATGGGAAAAAGCAAGAGAAATGTTCTGTTAGTCTATTTGCATGCTTTTTAAGAAAAGAGCTCACACAAACAGAAACAGCTTGTCAGTAAGTACTAATTGAACTGTTTCCCACTAATAATACTGCAGCTGTTATCTGCACAATGCTCAGAGACACACGACTCAATAATTGCAGGGTACAAAATCACCTCTCGTGGTGATAAGAATGTAGGTGAAGTCAGTTTGTTCTTTGCTTTGAACAAATTCCCTTGCTTATGCGAAGGGAAGTCAAAATCCTACAAAACCAGAAGATGTTGACAAGGTGAGGATGGCTTTGGTACAATCAACTGACATACTTAAACAAACCTGAAATAATAATGTATGAGTAAAAGGTTGTAAAATTGTCTAAAACTACGAATTCAGTTCCCAGTAGGAATGACTGGCCATGACTTTCCCTGAGTTGCCTTCAAGACTTGAGAGGCTGGAGGGCATCTTTCTAAGCTCAGCAGCCAGAGTCCACAACTGTCTCAACCTTCCTAAAATTGCTCCCAAAAGAACATGAAAAGCTTTTGAGAGAGACATCAGCATGGAGTCATCTGTTTGCTGACAGGTCTTTATCATGGCTCTCACCACATAGCCTCTGCTCATAAATGGTTTGATTTACACTGTGCTTCTCTTCCTGTTTTCATTTGCAGTAAAATGTGTGAGTATAAAATTATGTCAGCCAGTCTCAGTAATGCTTTACAAATATTTTTCAGTGATGGTATAAATGCACATAGGAGATAGAAGCATGCAGAGAGTTCTAGTCCTCCTTTATTCTTTTAAAAAATTAGAATTCATAGAATTCAATATAATAAGGAAACAAATGAAAATGAGGAAGCAAACAATACTGTCATTATCCAACCTACACTAGTACAGCTTTATTAAAGACAAGAATATGGAGGTGTTAGATCATACACATTCAAAATAGAGACAAATATTTATTTTATGTGAACTGGAATGTTGGAGCCTCCCATTTTATTTTCTCCAGTCAATGAGAGTAAAAATACAGAAAATGCTTTAGACTAGAAAATGATGACCTATTCAATTGCCTCAATTCAAGAAAATATTTATGTGCCATAAGCAAATATAGTTGAACTATGATCTTTTACATTTTTTCTGTCTGACTGTATTCAATTTAGAGGCAACAGAAAACTATAGGACAAGTAATTATGTTCTTATGTCTTGAAGTGGTTTGGATAGATAAATGAATGGATAGACATAAGCACAATTATAGAAGTGTTTTGGATGGAAGAAACCTTAAAGATCATCTGGTTCCAAACCTCCACAATGGGCAGGACCACCTTCCACTAGACTAGGTTGTTCAAAGTACCTTCCAATCTTGTACACTTCTAGGAATGGGGCACACAAAACTTCTCTGGAAAACCTGTTAAGTGCCTCACCACCCTTATTGTAAAAAATGTCTTCCTTATGTTCCATCTAAATCTACCCTCTTTTAGTTTCAAACCATTGCCCCTTGTGCTGTCACTGCAGGCCTGGTTAGAAGTCACTCTCCAGATTGCTTATAAGCTCTCTGTTTCAATTTTTGCTAAGCAAAATTTGCACAGCATCAAGGCCTTTTCTGCCCCTCACACCGCCCCACCAGCGAGGGGGCTGGGAGTGCACAAGGAGCTGGGAGGGGACACAGCCAGGGCAGGTGACCCCATCTGATCAAAGGGATATTCCAGACTATATGGCTTCATGCTCGGTGTATAAAGCTGCAAGAAGAAGAAATAAGGGAGAACAATTGGAGTGATAATGGACAAACACCATTATGTGTGATGGAGCACTGCTCTCCTGGAGATGGCTGAGCACCTGCCTGACCATCAGAACCAGTGACTGAATACTATTCTGTGGCTGTTTGTGAGGTAAATTCCATTCTGAAGTTATGACTCCACTCCAGAAAACTAAAGGGCATAGAAGTTTGATTTATTTATTTTTGTGACAAATGCAACAGGCACACACTCTTATATAATCACATAGTACAAGTGCACTCAGTCCTTCTTACATAGTACCTCATCCAGACTGGTACCTATCACAACACACAGAGGCATAGACTATATTTTTCGCTTTTATGTGGAATGTATCTTTTCTGTTCTTGTGACAAAAATACCATTTTTATTGGAAGTTTTGATCTCTTTGGCCTTCATGTTTCACAAGACATAGATATAGCTTACTAAATCAAGAAGGCAATTTGGAAGGAAAATATTCAAGGTAGTTTTCATTTCAGTGTTCTTGTGGACACGTGTTTTGTTGTGGTTTTTTGTTATTGTTTTTATTAAGTATCTACAAGAGACAGTAATTATAGTCTTCAGCTAGAAAATACATTGCTGCAAATATCATGCAAAGACTTTCTTTTTAATGCTGTAGTTCACTAAAATTACCCTTTTGTAGCTTCAGAAATGCTATTATTTGTATTAAAATTTTCATCAAGATAAGAAAGTAAGAAGCAACTAAATTCTGCATGAATCCCTTGGTATAATCCTGTGGTAAGGGTAGAGCATGAAACAAAGTGACAATACCTCAGGACCTAAAATTTGGCTCAACATCTATCTTGGTTTTAGCTCTGGTCAGTAATGGAAGCTGAGAGAAAGGGAGAAAAAAGAAACACTTATAGAGCTTTCTCCTTTGAGGAGCTTCCTGGTCCAAAGAAAGGTTTTAGGAAGGAGGCCAATGGAGCTCTTAGATTCACAGGGAATGTATTCACACATGTCATGTGCTGCATCCGGGTACTGAGGTTGCACTCATCTCTGCATGCTCAAAGCTGCAGAAACATAAAAAGATTAAAAAATGCCATCAATCAATTTGACATTGGGGTCGGGACAACACCACAAAGCCAAAAAGACGAACAAAACTGTGATATGATGGTATCAAAACCAGAAGAGTACACCTAAATGCTCAGCTAACTCCTGGTATACATCTACACTAACAAAATGGGCTATGTTGTAGGTACAGACATTTTTCAAACATTCCAGCTCTTTTTTTTTTTTTTTTTTTAACTTGGGAAGGAGATCTGTCTTATGCCCCTTACTTCATCTACTTTACTGAACCAGCAAATGCAGGCTGTCAGACTGGTGTTCCCATGAGGTTTGTGCATGGCTTTTTCATTGGGGCAAACAAAAAAATGAGGATTCTCCCGGGACACGGAAAGCAACGAAGGCAGTCAGGAACCCAAACAGTTGGTACTCCTGGGCTGGGCATAGACACAGCTGTGCCCCACTATTGGCAGTCACCTCCAGCTGGAAAAAGCCTGAGAAAGAGACAGGAAGGCTGGGGGAAAGGAAAAGCACAGACTGATGGCAGCAGAAACTGGAGTCTCTGTTTTCAGGGTCAGAAAATCCAGCTATCTGTATGATAGAGCTCGACCTACATTTGGCACAGCAGTTCGTTAAGCCATCCTTGCTAATGTCACAGACTTCACTCTCTGAAGTGATGTTGCCATGACCACTTCCCTTGATAATTTATTCCACGGTCCAGTTGCTTCTGCTGTTTTTCAAAATGGAACTGTAAATTAGAGAGTGTTAATACACAAAGGCTTGTGCATTCTTATTCTGGATGGGAAAATTCTAGCTGGAGTGGTGGGGCTTTTCTATTTCAGTAAGAATCAAGGTTCCTGGAGTGAAACCTGAATACATTTTTGATTACTAAGAACATTTTAGTGGATTCATTTCTGTATGATAGATGTAATTATACATTTTCGTTCATTGTAAATGACTGACAAGTAAATTTACAGTTATTATTTAGAGCCCTAAATTGGTTTACCAATAATAATCTTTATTTTGAAACAAGAGAATTAGGCGACATATCTGTGATTTAGTAACATAGTCTGCTTCATTTCAGACATCTCTGGGGACTGATTCCAGGATGTTTTTGTCTTTTCTTTTATACCCCTTTTATATAGTTTTATGTATTCTTAGTGCTTTTAGCCTACATACTTGAAATTTTCCAAGCCTGATAACTTAGCTGAAACCCACTATGCTGTTAAACCAGAAGACCAAACATCCTGGAAGCCCCAGACACCAAGGTCCTCTCCAAAACATATTTTTGTAAACTAAAATAAGCCCATCCAAGGGGAAGTTCCTCAGAACGGGGAGCTTACTCGAGCTTCTCATTGGAAAATCTTTGATAGATATACTAATTTGCAAGGCCTATAATTGTTTGTATTTCAGTGTATAGAGAACGGTGTGTGCATTTCCAAGCATTCCACCTGGACAAAGTGCTGTACTCTAGGATCCTTAAATAAATACCGAGGTAAAAAACCCCTTTCCCCCATAAACCATGTTTGGGTTTTAATTTTAAGACCAAGGAAAGGCAACAGGACAGCTGCTACCATAATTTTACCATTCAATTATATATATTTAAATAGCTTACAGATACTGAAAATCATCTGAAGAGTTGTTCTATATTGAGCCAGGCAACTATGCAGAAAAGTGTGTGTGAGTGCATGTCTGCACATGCATGCACACAGTTGCAAATTTTAATTTATTACCATCTGTCCTCTTCACACACCAGAATTAATCTGGTTCAGAGAAAATAAATATATAAACTCCATGTTTGAATTTTGTACTAATTCACTGGAAACCCAGGATTGAAAGTTATTATCAGATAGATAATAGGATAAATAGGAACTTGCATTTTGTCTTGTTCAACTTCAGCTGAGAAATAATTCAGCTCAAAAAGCATTGAGTACTTGGACTCTCCCTGAGGTTTACAGTTAAGCAAAACTGTACACTTCTGAAAGGTAGTAGGAATCAATACCTCCATTCTAGAGTGGTGTAAAAATTACATGAGTTTTAATTGCTTGCCTGATTTATGATAAAATTTTTTAAATTTTGATTTATGATGAATTTATGATGCTGAAAACATCCACCTTGGTCTGTTACCTGACAACAGCTGCACCATGAGCAATCTGTTTGTTAACAATTTCTCTCATTTACTGCCCTTGTTCCAAACATATTCCTATGTTAGCAGCCCTAGGTAATAAATTACATTTCATATTTGCATCTAAACAAAATTATGTGAACATCTGGGAACACACAACATTCAATGCTTTTCCAATAAAATGTATTATTGACACTGCACCTGTTCTCTAATGCAAACAATTCTTTCTTCAAAAAGTGAAATTTAACCCTGGTACATTTAAGCTTCAAAGGGTTAATCTAATACTTAACCATGATAAGCAAGGAAAAAGAGCTGTACTGCAGTTAATTATGTAACCCAACAGCAAAGATTACAGATACACAGCACATGGGGAAAAGAATGTAAAAGTTTCTGCTGAGTCTCAAATAGGAGTTCTGTCCTAAGGGAGAAATCAGAAAGAGCATTTTTTTTACTTTTATATACTGACACTTCAATACAAAGCTTAAAATATTTTTTTTTTTCTGAAACACTCCTTTCTAGATTTTTCTTCATTTTGCTACCATATGACTTTTTGGTTTGTTTTATAATTGTTGTATTATTTCCTCAACACAACTGGAAAAAAAATGTGCTGTGCCATATCACTTATTGTCCCCATTGTTACCAATTATAAGACTTTTCTATTTATTTTGATAGCATGGAAAACACATAGTTGAAATTGAAAGGGAAGACAGCAAAGAGAACACAGTGCCTCTGTTACAGAAAAGAGGTCCATGACTTGCACAGGACTCCATGACATCAAGGGAAGGCCCTCATTGCTTATTACATTGAAGAGATGGTGAAAAATGGGTGAAGTCTGAAACAGCACCACTGTCTTTGAAAGCAGTTCCTGTACAAAATCTCCTGAAACATGGCATGAAATTGGATGCTCTGGAGCTAGGTCTCAGAGGAAGGAAAACCCATGATATCTGACAGTCCTGAGGAAATCTTGTGAGGCAGGGATGTAAAGAAGGACTCTTCCAAGGTCTATGTTGTAATCTTTAAAGTCAAAGAGAAAGCTACCAGCTCAACTGTAATGTCAGGCATTTAGGGGAAATTTGTGTGTTGTTAAATGTTTTCCCATGTAAAGACCTAACCTTTATTGATTATGGTTATTAATAAACTTGATGTAATGTAGCTTTGCTAAGAAAATGAATAAGCATTACAGAGTAAATGCTGAGGTATCATTATTGTAATTATTCAGAAATTCCCTCAGGCTACACAACACTAGACAGGTTTTTGTATTTGAAAGGAATGTTTACAGTTTTAAAGCTTTTCATCTTTCCACCCTTCCAGATTTTTATCAGGCACATCATCTGCAGTTCTCCTAGGAGCCACTACTTGTCAATGTGAAAAAACCCAACAGAATGCAATCACACCCATCTAATTGAGGAAGAGAAATGATTTACATAAGTGTTCAAACACAGAAAAGCTCAAATTTCAGGTATTTCCAGGGATGTAGCCTAGAGATTCAGGAAGAACCCTTTCTTCTTCTCCCCCTTTTTCCCTATGTAATCATTGTTTCTGGGACAGGTTGAAGAATTTTAGATACATTAAGATTACAGTCTCAAAAAATCTGAGAAACTGGAAATTTCACCCATCTTTTCTGAGTCGTAGCTCAGTGCTCAGTAACAAGGTCTTCTTCTCTTGCATCTCTTGGTGATACGCTCGTGTAACACCAGTTTGAAATCAGAGTGATTCTTAACTTAATTTTTTTCCTGGATTTCAGTTCATTTCTACAGGATGCATGGCATGGTTTAAGAATAACTGGGGCACTGACTGATGCCTGTTGGTTAGATTTTGCTCCAGAAAGGAGAAGAGTAGGTCAACAAGCAGTGACAAAATAGATTACACCAAAAACTCTTGTTCCAGTACAAATCACTCATTTACCCTCTGCCAATTCACTTCTCATGAACATCAGTGCAGCAGTTGCTTCCATCCATACTGACAGCTGACATATACAAGACAACATCATTATTCTGTAGACATTCTAGTAGAAGTGCACATAAGAAGCACTCGATTAAATCAGTAAGAAAGTATGTTTTAGGGAACAGTATGGATTCTTGGAAGGAAACCCTAAGCATGTTTCTGCCTTTTAAGTTCATGGTTCTTTTAATTGTTTCTTTACAAAAGTATTTTAAAACACCTTGAAGCAGAAATCGCTTACAAGTGATGTAACAATCCCTGTAGATGTTGAACTGCAAAAACAATAAGTTTTATTACTTGTCCTGATAGCTTTGATTCATAGCTCTGGAGAAATGTCACAGAATTTTGCTGATTTCCACTGGCTGAATATCATGTCACTGGTCCTAGAGAGAAAGAAGAAATGCTCAAAACAAAACTACCTTACTGGAAGAGAAAGTTTTAACAATGTGTTTCATAGCCATCATTCACATGGAACAAGCTTGCTATTGTTTTAAAGGAACACAGATGCCACAATAAAAACAAACAGCAGCCATAGTCGATAAAGTGGAAGCTGCAATATAAGAAATTTATGATTTAAGATTAAAGCAGCTTCTCTTCTTCAGGGATCTTTTAGTCATTACAGGAAGTCAACATGAATCACATTTTCAAAGTAAATAACTAGGAAACAAGCATTGCAAATTAAGGGGGGGCAATTTGCTACTGAAACATTTATTTTCAGAAAGTGGCTGTTCTGTTTGTGGCAACCCCTAATCATTTCTTACGAGCCAATCGTAAGTATACACTTATGTACAGTAATTATTTCTTCCTTTTTTTTATTACTTGTGTTCCAGGTGTCTTTTGAGGCTGTGGTTCCAACAGCATTGGAACATTGCTTCAGTTTGAGAACAGCTCACTGCTTAGGGATTCAGGTATGGTATACTCACAAGAAAAAACACCTGCATTTGAAGAAAGTGTTTGGTTTATATGGTCTACTTTTTGCTGTTGTGTTTTATAGTACTGTTGAAATTTTTAAAGTCTTTGAGCCACCTGCACATTTTCTCTCTCTGCGATAACAAGATTTTTGAGGTCTAGTATTTACAGGTGCCTTTATGTTTGGCATGTAGTCCAAATTCAGTTAAATGACTGACATGCTGACCATTTCACCTAAAATACATAATACATATTATATATTTCAGATAACTGCCTAAAATGTAGAATTGAGAATTACTAGGTATTAGAAGAGAAGCTAATAATCCCTAACAATTTGCATTATGAAAGTTCTTTCCACTGTAAGCAGACACAATTTTTTTTTTAACACTAACTAGTAGTTACTGGTTAGCAACTAACTCATAGTTATTACAGCTTATAAAATAAACATACTCACAGATTTGTCTCAGTTCAATGACCAGTTATAAACGACACAAAGCAGACAATTTGTTTTTCTCACTTGCAGTCCTCCAGGTTCCTGGAATTTTCCAAAAAGAGTAGACATTACAAGATAAGAGTGCCAGGCCCCACAAGTAGCATCAGCATGTCTTACTGCAGAATACAGCTACACCTTTTAAAAGAAGGAAAGGGGGAAGTGAAAGATGCAAAAAGGGACTTAAACCCCATTAGAAGAGTGCTTCATAACACTTTGTCAAGAATGGGACTTAATGATTCATTAACTGAAGTAAAACTTGAGTAGTGTCTTTCCTTTATATATATGTGTGTGTGCATGTGGGTGGGAGGGTTTCTACAGATAATTTCCTTTGAACAATAACTGCTGAAGATAATTGCTTTAGAAAACTAAGGAAACTTGCTCAAGTGTGAGGATTTTGTCCCTGCATCCTCTATTTTCATTAGCAATTTTCACTAATTAGACAGAAGTTATGACTTGAAACAAAATCCATTTAAAATGTTCACTAGCTAGGAGCATGTAACACTGACATTGCATTAGGTCTTAAGTGGTGAATTCACCTTTGACATCCCCACTTGTGAAAGTACACTTCTGATCTGCACAACTTCCAACCTACCACAAAGTGGGAAAGAAATTCTGGGCCCTCTGTGCCTTTGAGAAAGTTCAGCTCTCTAAAATGGCATAAGAAATCATCAAAGAATTGACCTGTAATTTTGAAATTTATGAACAAAACGATAGTTTGGAATCACAGTGATTAGGTAGTCTCAGACATAGGGAAAAAAAAAAAAAGGACTGGTAAAGTGATGGCTATCCAAAAGCTCTGAGCATAGAGGTTAGTAAAACTGTGATAAGGCAGGACATTGAACTTGTAAAGACAGCAAGTTTAGTTTTCAAAGACATTAGTCAAAAGTCAGAAGAGATGCAAATAGTCATGTGTTATGGCATGTTCCAGCCTTGGAATACTGCATGGGGAAGGTGCACATCACTCAGCAGCTGTCTGTTCAGGTGGGCCATGCAACTCCTGCAGCACTGGCATTGATCAGAAACTCACTGGTCTCATCAGGTATGGCAATTTGCATTTAGGCCTGCCAGGAAATTTGTTTGAAAATTGTTCTACGTTAATGTTGAGTCTGTAAAGTGCAGCAGACATAAATCAGGGAACATTAACAGCAATAGCATGTTTATTGTCCCAACATTGAATCATTTTCTCCAAGATGATATATTTTTATATTCTTTAATTAGGCAATATGCATTATGATTTCTGATGGAATCCTGCCTCAAGTTATTGTATTAAATGTTATCTCAACATATGTGTTTTGACTGGCTCACAGCCACCACATGTAGTAATCAATCCAGCGATATTATTTCATAGTTTATAATATTTCTTTGCTACAATCAGAAATTCTATTTATTAGAATTAAAGTTAAACCAGCTGATAATATTAGACCTAATAATTGTCCAAAGGGTGAGTATATCAGTAAGCAAGAATATATTGTATCTTGGAAATATTTAATTTGGTTAATTCCCTGTAGCATTTTACAGACACCCTACTCCGTTATCAAAATTAAACAATTGACTGAGTGCTTAGTTCCAAGAAAATGTTACATCTTCTGTGTATCTGAGTGGCTTTACGCTCTAAATAGCCTATAAGTCTTTAAACACCCAGTATATATTCTCTAGAGTAAGAGATTTCTTCTTGGTTTGGAGTGCTATAACTTCCAGTTGTTTGCTGACCACAATATTTATCACAGGGCAAAAAATGCCACATAGATTAATGCCTGTATGTCCCTTGTTCTCTGTCAGATTTTTTTTTTTTGATAAATACTCCATGAATATTTTCTGCTGATGTTAGTGAGAGAGATCATATTTAGCTATGACATTGTTTCTACGATTTGAATTAATGGGTACATTTAAGCTATGAAAGCCAGAATCTAAAAGTTTCTAAGAGGAAATTTAAGACTGTCATGTGCAAGTAAATATTTCTTAAAATTCAGTCTGACAGATTGAGAGAGGCCACAGAATGAAAAGAAAGCAACAGTCCTAAATAAGAAAGAGGCAGACAAAGCCATTAATACATCTTTTTAGATATTTTGGAATAGTGGTGAATGGAGATGAATGTAAAGCAATGCCATGATAAGAGTTACTTCTATTTTCTCCTAATACTTAAATGACAAGGTCTATAAACTCCAAAACCATGCAGCAGCATATTAGACTTGAAGCATGACAGCTTCCAAAATAAAGATACATACCTAATCAAATTGTCATTATTAATAAATAAACACTTTTTGAGTACTGACAGCTACAAAGTGATTAGTGTTTGCAAAGATTATTGCAATATCTTGGGGACTGAGGCTACGAATAGCAAAGCCCTCTGTCCTTTTCACATGCATTGGGGTTTATTTAAAATTTAAGTAGTGAAATACTTGTAGCGACATCTCATAAGGAAAAGAAAAAACATATACATAACAGAGCAAATTTACAATAAACACACGTTACCTTGCAACCTTTTGATTTGCTGAACATCATTTGGTTGTTATAACGATGGCGCACAAATGCAACAAAAGAGAACACTTCTTGTACAAGTTGAAAAGATATTGTATCCTCTATTTTATAAAATTTGAATATTCAGTGGATGGAGAGAGGACTGAGTTTGCATGCTACGGACAGCCCCATGCCTTGAAAACCTAACTGAAAATCAATTGAAAATAATAATATAAAAAAAATATTATAAAGGGTTTAAGTGGTATTTTAACACACAGCTATGTGTGAGCGAACATTGCTGTTCTGGTGCTCCTGCTGGGCTGAATGCAGCCCTGAGAAGAACCATACTGTGCCTACCATCAGCCTGCTATTATTTCTTCAACAAAACCTTCATTCCCTACTGCTGCTAAACACTCACTTCTGAACAAGCATAAAATGAGTAAGGGAAAGCCTATTCTTCCCATGAAATTTAAGGCAAAATCCAGCAACAATTATTTTGCTGTCTCAGCCCTGAGATGCATGTATTGCAAATATTATGCAGCCATTCTTCTGAAAAAGACAAAAGTGGAAAATTTCCTGGTTTATGTCCCTTTCCAGCTTCAACAGTGATGACATGACCAAATAATTTTTGTACATCCATTTATCTGTTTATAAAATGGCCAATGAGGCCTTGTTTGTGGAGAATTCAGGCTTATAATTGAAAACTCAGACCAAAACTGGGTCTTATTATTAACTGCAGAAATGCTCATCAGATGTACCAGAGGACAATAAATCCTTTTACAGTGCACCTATTTTTGTGCAATGCTGGTGAATAGATAAAAAAGATATTTCATGATTCAAAAGAGTTGTGAGCCAATTCTTGCGAACTCAGTCTTCTTTCTGAGCTGTGAGTGGGCTCTGTCTCCCTGTATGAAAGCACTCTGCTGCTTTCTTTGCATTTCTGTCATACCTGCTGTGGCACAAGAGAGGATGTTCGAGGCATGTCTCTCAGCCAGGCAACACTACCCCACACCACCTCCCTCCCCAGCCACGCAGAACTGTGGCTGCTCCATGTGCCTGCATACCTCTGCCAGGCAGATTTGCTGCTCTGAGGGACCACTGACTTGCACTTGACTAATCAACTTCAATTGCTAATTCCTAGTGACTTTAATGAGAGCACAAACATAGGCAATCCTTATCTAACCAACACTGTCGGGAGCAGCAGAAGAGAAGATTTAGCTTCTGGTCATAAAATTATCTTTCCTTTAGTTTTTTAAGGGTTGTCAATAGCATGCAAACTCTTTCAGTTCTCTTTCACCTTTTCTCTTTTCATACACTGAATACTGACATTTTTTAAGATGCAGGATATATTATATATTTGAAATATTTTTCATAACAAAAGACCAGCCTCTTAAAAAGGATTTTTTTTTCTTTCATTCTGAGGGAAATAAAAAAAAGTAATAAGCTTTAGGAAATAACAAATTCACAACAAACATTATACCAATTAAATAAAATTTTTTTCTTTATTTTAAAGTTTCTATAGAAATTATATTTTTCCTAAATTAAATCTAGATTATCACTATCATTACGAACTCCAGCATCTTTCAAGATCTGAAGCTAAGAACTGCTTTAATTTTTAGGTACTGTATACTTGTATATATATATGCCAGAACTTACAGCACTGCTTACAGCAGTGACCTTGTCAGAGTTGCTTTTGTGTGTATAGTCCATGATTTCTATCAATAAACAATGTAGGATCTTACTGTTACATCAGAAGAGAGATATTGGCTTTTTTGAGGCTCCTTGCAGCTCAATATTTCTATAAATCCACTATTCTGTAATCAGACTGCTGCATCAGTGATACCATTGTTTTCCAAGTATCCACTCTTAGAATGATTTCTTAAAGCACTATTGAAGTACTCTCTGCGCCACAGTGCATAGCAACCTTGACTTCCTCATTTTTATTTCATAAGAAGTCAGAGACACTGAAAAAAACCTTATTTCTGATTATCAGAAATCAAAAACATTTGAAACATATCTGAGAGAAAAGTGTTAATAATTTACTCCATTTTCTTTCCAGATTTTTTTACAATACACTATTTAACCGTAACAGCAAGTATAGGACTAGTTTTGACTATTTATTTCAAGATGGAGTGAGGAAAGAAAATCCTGCATTTCCTGTCAAAGTTCTTGCCACTGCTAAAAACATAAAGCCAGAGGGTTGTCAGCTTGTGGGTTTCTAAAATCATCATAGTTTATTTAAGTGATAAAACATTAAACTTAGTAAATCTCTATGCCTAGATCAGTAGGCAGTGCAGCACAATGGGAAAGGATATGTAAACAGAAGTGACTGAAACTGGCGACTCCCACTCCCTCCATATGATCGTACTGGGGTTATTTTGGTTTAAATTCAATCTGGATTGAGTGATTCAACTCCTTCTTTGGGTTGAGTGTTTCAGCTTCTCATGGACTCTTTTCTTAAGGAAAAATTTTAAGTACATGGTGGAAGATCTTGTAGCTGTAGAACCTGCACATTGGTTCAGAGCATAATGCCCCCATTAGCACTCAAGCACTTAGAGAGAAGAGCTTCTGATTTAGTTGCCTTTGAAAAAAACATGTTTCATGAACACCAAATCTACTCTCAGCAGTGAGGCAGCACATGGTAAATGGGGACAAGCAGGGGATTAGCTTCAAAACTGTACTTCTACTCAGAACAAAATAAGTGAAGTACAGCCATTAGCACTTTCCAGGCCAGAGCAAAGAGTTCATTTGGTACAGCACTTCTGCCCTCCCATACAAGTGCAAAGGCCACTGCAATTTCCTACCTATACAGCTCAAATATCATCTTTCCTTCAATCTTTACTGATTCTGAAACTTTATTGAATTACTCACATTTCTGAACATCATGAATGATTTGAAGAATGCTTTTTATAGGGTGTTCAACAGATAAGTTTGTCACTAGTCAGTGCATTGGGAATTTCTGGAAGTAAATATCTTTTGTCTGTGTAATAATTTAATCAGGCTCTTCCCACACATAAACTGATCTCACCTTTGAAGGATGAATTGGATAGAATAAAGTCATGTTTATCAGACATATAAGCATTTATCAGGCTATATCAGCAGTAACTCATGAGAAAATATTAATCCACTCTATGTCTCAGATTTAAAAGTATTTTATTTTCCTGAGAGTAGCCTGTGATTACAAATGAATAAGCAACTCCAAAAATTAATTCCTGAAGGAATTATGTAGAGATAATACTCAGTAAATATTTGCAGATTCTCATAATGAATTAATAAATTGCTGTCACAAATTTTTGGAATCCTGGTGGTGCTTTACAGAACCTTTGAATTAACTTTGACTTTCATTTGAAAGCCTGAATCTTGGTGAGGCTGTCAGATGTTGTCTCCTGACTGACTGGTAGGCAGCATGTCTTTTTACAGCCAGGCAAAAAATAAATTTTCTACATTTTCAACTTTTCAGGCAAGCTGGGGAGCAGAGCTCATCTTGTAGAAATTGTGCTGCAATGAGATTTATTACCACCCAGCACTAACTTACTCAATACAAGTGGGAATAATTGCTCTCTAAAGTATATGAATATTACACAAAAGATTACCTATTCTGAAAGTTTAAGTGCTGGATCAAGCAGCCAAATTTTAAGAAGCAAATATTTTTTGCTCCTGTCAATATAACCTTAAATTGAATCCTCTGTGATTATGGAAACCAGATTTCAACTACAAGCTCTCATTCTATTCTTTTGTCACAGTGTCTGTAGTTCCTTTACTGAGTGCACCATTACGCAGTATTACTTTCCAAAATCAGTCAGTTCTTGGCAAAATGCTCTTTTTTACTAAGATACTTGCTATTTTTTGATCAGAAAACATAACTACTTGTTATTTAAGGATTCCTGTTTCCACAATATACAAAAAATATAGCAGAAGTTAAGACATATAATTTAATATCCCCTCTGTAAAAAAAAAGTGAAATTATCCTACCTACTTGCACACCTGGAACTGAAGTACAGGGATAATGTTCAAATTTTCAAGAAAGAATTAATTGTGAATGCTAATTACAGAAGCTCAAAGGCATATTTTTTTCCTTTTCAGAGGATTTGGCAGCATGTGATAGATTCTTAAGTTCAAAATAGATCCTCCACAAATTGCATTTTTTCTCCTGAATGTATCTGCAAAACAGGTTGGGAGAACTTCCACTTGTTCTATAGAAAACGAAGAGGACAGGAGCTACTCTTATCAATTCTCTTATTGCTTGAAACTGCAACAATGTGCACTTTGCCTGTGGAGAGACTTACTTCTGCTATCCTGAGTGCAGCATCTTCCTTATTTACATGTAAGAAGAGATGTTTTCTATTGCATATCCTACCTGACAGGGGAGATCAGGCTCTCAGTTCTGGTGTCTTGTAGCATAATGCCTCCCAGAGCAGAGAAGAAAAATTTCAGGAAAGCTCAAACTCAGTGTCTGCCCTTCTGGGAAGTCTGGAGTTAGGAAAAGTGGGAATTTTAGGCAGCTCAACTGTGAAAAATTCTGAGATATTTTTACAAACTCAGAAAACAACCAAATGTAGGATCTTTTGCAGAAGGACAATAAAATCATCTTTTTGACACTAGGATGAATTCCTTGCTAAATTTTGAGTTGTTTCAAAGTGCAGATAAATAGCATTCTACAAACAATATGTCACTCCAGTTTTTTAGATAAACAAAGTCTGTTCCTTTCTACCTTTTCAATTTGAAGAGATTAAGATTTTGGCTGCAATTTATATATGCATACATAAATGCATGTATTTGTATAAGTGGATATAGCAAGTAAGTAAGTATGTGCATACCAGTCAACAAGGGATAGATTCCTATCAAGGAAAACCCAGCCTAACAAGAACAATTCCCAAAAGTACAAGTAACTGGAAAAAATATAAGGCAATATTTATAAGTCTTGAGAGCTTTACTGTAGTGAGCTTCAGTTTTGAAAACCAGAAGCACTTCATTTTCAGAGCCATACTCTGATGGGGTTAATTTTCTAGGACTTAGAAAAACGTAGCACAAATACAACATTGTAAAGGCTTCATAAAAAAACACACAAATAGCAATTTGTGTGAAAGGGAGGGACATTTGCTTATATCACATCTGAAATTGTTATAAACAGCTGTTGTTTGTTTTGCTCTTCTTTAAAGCAAACTTGAATTTTTCTTTTCTTTTTTTTTTTCATAGAACCATCTCTTTTATATTTTGTTCTACAAATTCTTCTTATTTTAGGATTTTGATAAAGGTAATGTTCAAGATACACAAGACACATCATGTCTTTCAAAATTCAAATTTTCTTTATTCTGTTTATTACTGGAGTCTGTGTTTTAAGCTTATTTTGCAGAATGTGCATATGATTTGCATTAACTGTCCTTGCTGTGGAAAAGAATCCCATGGTGCTAATATTTCAGGGGTCTGTAGGCAGTCTTGGCTTAGAACATCTTAATCTCACTTGTTTTGGCAGATGTCCTAAGTGGAATCATATAAAGAAACCACCCAAGAAGGTCTGCAAGGTACCTGTATGTAATAGAAATTATTTGACTTAGAGGAGTGTAACTTAATACTGCACTCGTATAAGTATGAATAAAAGTCCTAAAAAGCTCAGCTACATGAACATAAATCATAGTTACGGATCTTAAATAGCTGCCATTACCAGAAAATTGGAATTTTGAAAGACATGATGAGTCTCGTGTATCTTGAACATTACCTTTATTAAAATGAATCCTACAATAAGAAGATTTCATAGTTTAAAACGCAGTGTGTGCCAGAAGCTACATTAGACTTTCATATTTCTGACAAAGTTTAACCCCTGTGGACCATTTTACATAGTTTGGAACTTTTTTGTGACCTGGCTGAGTAGGGGCAGAGTGGAATGGAGATTGCTGCGGCGTGGACAGGAGAATCACTTCTCCACAAACTGTTGAGGTCGCATCTGAGGGGGCAGTGGATTTGCTACCTCCAGTGACCAACCTGTGATCCAGCCTTTTCAAGGAATTGTTCTGGACCACTATTGTAGGTGGGAGATGGATGTTAGCCCTGATTTTCCTGAGTGGTTTCTAAAAGAAGTAGCTTCATATAATGTTTTATTTGGTTACAGAACCAGAGCTGTAGTGCACAAAGCAGATGCCAAGCATATTACTGCTTTGGTACAGCCTAAGAACCCATTTTCATCCGCAATGGGAAGAGGCTTTGAGCCTCTGTTTGGCCTTTATTTTCTTTTATTTTTGTACTTACTTGCTTTTACATCTCTAGAAAAATATGGCTATCATTCTCCTTGTTTAATATTTAACAAGAGAAACATAAATGGATCAGATTCATTTTCTTTTCTAAAGATGCCCACCTAATGACATTTATAGAAGTTAAACTTGAAATTAAACACCCAGGCTAATAAGGGATTATTGCATTGTCACACACAGAATTGCATTTTATAGTATATTTTTTTTATTAAAATGCTCTTTAGAAAAGTACTCTTTATTTTTAATATGTAGCATAAGTAGCGTACCTGTAATAATGATTTATGCTATGAAAGAGTGGACACATTTCTTTTTGTCATGTGAACAAAACATCCTCCATTCAATGAAACTGTATTTTTGTGGAATATTTGGTTGGAGCACACACTAAAATCTTTTTAAATATCAAGTACAGGGAAAAAGACAGTAGTCCAAAAAAAAAAAAAAATTAAATATTAATGAAAAAAAAAATTAAAATGGCAAAAAGAAAAAAACCAAACCCAAGCTCAAAATCTTAATAATAATTTTTTCTCCCTTTAAACCATATCACAAGCCTTACAGCTCATGGAAAATGATAAAACCTTCACTGGACCACTAATGCAAGAGGAAAAAGAGATAATAGATCTTACATAATTTTCTCAAGTTAATTTTAAATTGCAATAGCTTTTCAAAATGAGAATGCCTCAGTTTGTGGCACTCATTTTATATTCATACAAACTGTATTTGGAGTATAAATATTTAACACAAGGACTCTACCATTTAGTGTCTCTGTAGGCAGTGCCAGTATCTTCTGTGGGCTGATGGTAAGTAGGCATGTAGTGAGGGGGATGTACAACAGTGTATTCATACTTTCGATATCTGGAGGTCAGAGAATGGATCAGCTCTTTAAAAAACCCAAAGGGATTTCTGATTTTCAGGTTCACCAGATATATGGGTTGAAAAAGAAATGGGGAATACGAATATTTTAAAGCTGTGACAGGGGGAAGTGGCAGCAGCAGTGGTGTAGCAGCACTGTCAATATGCAGACAGATCTCAGCCCCCAAGGACATACTTCTTTGAAAAAACCTGAAAAAAACACAAGATATAGCTTATCCGGTAGCACTGCCCATGTTTTCTGGTGATATCTCCAGAGCAGAAACACAGTAGTCTCAGTGTCCAAAGCAAAAATATGTCCTTCTATACATTTTGAATTATTTTCATTTGGGGATCTCAAAATGGTGGCATACTTAGCTGCTCTGTACTGCTGTACAGTAAATCTTCGATGTGATCCTTGTTTTTATCATGGTTAAATACTGATAAGGCCCTGAATACTGATCAGTTTTGTTATTTAAATGGAAAATGGTTGTGTCCTTCAATAAGACAACGGATAATTTCAGAAAACGTAAACATTGTTTATTATAAGTTACTCATGTTGATTTTTTTCTTTCCACTAAAGATGTAATACTCCTTTCAGGAGGTCTGCACACTTTACTCTTAATGTGTGACTGCAGGTATAGAATTCAGAGGGATTTGCATTTGCACCTGATTTGAAGGACCTTCATTTTTCTGATACTGCCAAAGAAAAGTAAAACTCCTGTATTATTTAATTACAATGCATGTGGTCTTTTGTAGTATCCAGCACTTCATTTGGAACACAAAAATAATTAAAAAGCAGATATAGTTTTTGTCTACTATGTTCTTCTATTATATTAATAGCTTTCCAGCATCTCATTCCCCAGTCTATCCATACGTCCAGGGTTGCCCCATCCCACATGAAGGATCCAGCACTTGCCCTTCTTGAACTTCTTATGGTAGAACTTCATATGGCCCATCTCTCTAATTTATTGAGGCCTCTCTGCAGGGCCTCCCTGCCTTCCAGGGAGTAAAAACCTCCTCCCAGTTTTGTATTGTCTGCAAAACTTGCTCAGTATCCCTTCCAGTCCTGCATCTAGGTCATTGGCGAAGGTGTTGAAAAGCATGGGGTCTGTGGAACCCCACTGGTGACAGGCCCCAGTCCAATGTCGTCCCTTTTGCTATCACCCTGTGTGCCTGACCTGTGAGCCAGTTGCTCAAGCATCACATGATGCGTCCAGCTGTGTGCTGGACATTTCGTCCAGAAGGATACTGTGAGAAACAATATGAAAAGCTTAATTGAAATTCAAAAATATTACATCAAATGGCTTCTCTTGATCAACTAGGTGGGTTATCTTGTCATAAAATGAAACCAGGTTCAACAAACAGGACTTTCCTCTCATGAAGCCATACTGGCAGTGACCAATGTCTGCATTGTCTTTCAGGTGTTTTTCAATACCTTCCAGAATAATCTTCTCCCTAACTTCACTGGGCACAGAAGTGAGACTCACGGGCCTGTAATTTCCAGGGTCGTCCTCCTTAACCTTCTTGAAAATCAGGGCAATCTTTGTCAGCTTCCGGTCAGCTAGAACCTCTCTGAATTCCCAAAACTGCTCAAAAATCATCAAGAGAGGTCTTGTAATAACATCAACCACCTCTTTGAGGAGTCTTGGATAAATCTCATCAGGCCCTATAGATTTGTAGGGACCCAGCTGAAGCAGCAGGTCCCGTACAGTTTCAGAGCTGCTTCGGAGCTGATCAGTCATGGTTCTTCAGCTCAGGGCACTGAGACCCCCTTAGTCCATCATCCACATTGAAGACAGAGGCAAAGAATGCATTAAACACCTCTGCCTTGTCTCTGTTTATGAGGTGACCATCCTTATACTGTAACAGGCAGATGTTTCTTTTCTACTGTTTATTGACACTAATCTACTTGAAAATACATAATGGTACAGAGAAATAGTCTAGTTTCCTCAGTTTCAGACTGGAAGAATGAGTCCTGGCTGCTGTCTCCTCTGTCCTTTAAAATGCTTTCATCCATCTTCAAATTAAAAAAAAAAAAAAAAGAAAAAAGAAAAAAAAAGTAGATCAGCAAATAGAGGAATTGTAATGAAACCAGAGAAAGCACCGACCTCATCATTTGAATTATTTGTTTCAAGAGAATAAAGTTTAATCTGTATCTAGAGCCTTTATAAACACACAAGTATGCTGAGTCAAATCTAATTATGGTATGACCAATTATTCAATATTTTTATGTTTTATTAGCCTTGATTATACACTGAATGAAACATCTGTAGCCTAAACAGCAAATTTACTTGAACAATTATATTGTTTAAAGAATGTATAACTGTGTACAATATAATCAGCTACTTGTAAAGCTCACGGGAGAAATAGCCAGTGACAATCTCTGGGCATTTAACCATCTCCACAGCCTCTTTCCCTCTAGTTTCAGTATTATTCCTAAAAAGGTTGAAACTTGGTCAGTGACTTTAACAGTATTTTTTTTCAAAGCCCTAGAAAATCTTGTCTTTTTTGTCTGCTGATTGGTTCAGTATGATTTAATATATAAACAAGGTGAAGAGCAATGCACACAGCAGAATGAACCCCTGGGTAATCCACCAGCTGTTGATTTTCTTCACAAAAGCCCTCACTGGGCTGTTTTGGATCTGTCCCTAAAACAATGTTGTTATCTATCGCTGAACAGTGATTGCACAGCATGAAAACCTTTTCCTTTTCCCACTCTGTTCCTACCCCATTAACTAGGCTGGCAAGACAGGATAGACGAGACAGAAAGATGGCATAGCTGGGACAGCTGGCTCGGATTGGCCAAAGGGATTTTCCAATAGCACACTGAGTCATAACTCAGCAACGAAAACAGGAGGAGAAGGAGAAGGAGAAGGAGAAGGAGAAGGAGAAGGAGAAGGAGAAGGAGAAGGAGAAGGAGAAGGAGAAGGAGAAGGAGAAGGAGAAGGAGAAGGAGAAGGAGAAGGAGAAGGAGAAGGAGAAGGAGAAGGAGAAGGAGAAGGAGAAGGAGAAGGAGAAGGAGAAGGAGAAGGAGAAGGAGAAGGAGAAGGAGAAGGAGAAGGAGAAGGAGAAGGAGAAGGAGAAGNGGAGGAGAAGGTTTATTTTTCTGATATGGTTACTTTGCAAAGGCTGGCATCGCTCTGCCTCTGGGGGTGGTGAATAACTCCCTTTGCTTTGCTTGGGTATTTTTTCCTTTCTTTCCTTCCCATATTAAGTGCCTTTATGTTGACCATTGCATTTTCTCACTCTTGTCTTCCTATTCCCATTCCTCTAGAGGAGATGGAGTGAGTGAGCAGTTGGGGGTAAACTTGGCTAGCAGCTAGAGTCAACTCACAACAACCTAATCTGCATTTAACAAGCTTAAACTTCCTTTACCCATCATAATTTATTTTCATGAAACTTTAAGTTTTATGAAGATAATGTCACTATAGAAAATTTATGCTTGGAATTCCTTCTCATCAGATCATCTTACAGTGAGGAATAGAAAAGACGCTTTCCTATTAGCCAGCAGTATTGATAAATATTTAAAATCTTGCCTTTTTTATTAAAAGCACAAATATAAACCAGATATTCCAAGATTACGAAATTCTATTAATAATGACTATTTTCTCTCTGTATTCCCCTTGCTTCCCACCCTATATCCCTGAAGGAAGCTGCTTTTAAATTTTGTCCAAAAAAGTTATTTTAATGCCATTTTTTAGGTAAGACTTGTTAAAAAAAAAGAGTTGCCCCCACAAAAAGAGGTGTTTTGATCCAATTATTATTAAGGTTCTCTAGAAATTCCTCTGCCCAAATTAAGGTGCAATTGAGACCATAAGCCAGTGACAATAACATGTATTTTATTGTACAGTAAGTATGAGAGAAAAGGAGAAAAAAGACAATGAGTAGAAAATAGGCAGGAGGGGACAGAAAGAGTGATAGGGACAGAATAAGGAAATCTTGGATCACCTCCAAGATTGTTCAGTTGATCCTCTCCAGCTGCTCTCTTTGGTGGTGAAGGTCCCCCCAAAAGGCACAGAATCCCCTGGGTTTATGTCCCCTCGAGCCAGGTGTCAATGTCCAGGCATGTCCCCCTGGGGAGCGACAGTCTCT